>VXCM01000907.1:249541-308696 GCA_014773175.1 Lucifuga dentata
CACCCCCCCCACTCCTCCTCCCTCCCCTGCTCTCAGGGCTCTGTGTGGCTGCTGAAATGAGCCTAGCATTATTTGCATTCATAATGAGCGCTCTTTGAAAGGCACTCTGCTGTAACAGCACAGTCTGGGGCAATAAAAAAAGAAATTAGATATATTGTACATACGTATATAAACAAAAACATACATCGACTTTTCAGAAGAGTCCACTCTAATGAGCAACTGAGCCAGCGAGGGGGAGACTGTTGGGGCGATGGCAAAATGCTCCTTTCCGGTGTATAATTACAATTATAGCTTTTGTTTATTATTATTATAGTATATGGCACATAAGCTTGGAAGAGCTTGCTGCTTACCCATGAATTAAAGCCACCAAAGTCCTCATTAAACCAAAAATATGCATTGCTAAACAGAGCAGAAACGCTCTGCAGAATAATATGACTCTTACAGATGCAAGACATGAAATGGTCATATTGTCCCGAGGGAAACTCAGTTTTCAGGCAAAGAAAACAGCATGAGTCATATGCAACATGCACCATGCTCACTGATAAACAGCATTCTAAAATTTCAGTGTAAGAATGTCAGCTCCCTGCTAAGCCTGTTTTACAGGATTATTCCCGACATGGTGAGTGTTAAGCTCTGTCTTCCTTATGGAATTCCTGTATTTATGTGGTAAATTATAGATAGGCGGATTTTTTTTTTTGGATTTTTTTTTAGATGATTTAAACTATGGCCACTATATTTCTATATATTTTACCTGTGTTTTCTAAAATTGCTCTTGTAGCTGTAAGAAGAAAATTTACCCACTATGTGAGCTTATTATCAGAAGATCTGACTAATTTGTGCATCTGCTACGCATTTTAAAAATAAATGTAACTTAGGCTTACTTAGCATACTCTGTTGCATTTAACATGAATTTCTTTAGGTAACACACTGTCTTGTAAAATTTCGTGAATTTGATGTTTGACACTTTGATTTGTTACTCAAGTCATAACTTTTTTTTCTATTTTATCCATAATTTTTAGGTCACGCTTCCAGCATTGTCAAAGAGGCAAATGCTACTTACAACATTATGCAATTCCAAATAGAATTTTATTCATTTTAATTTTTTTTCTTTTTTTGTTTTGTTTTAATTCTTCTCCTGGGGCTATATTCCCTGACAGAGAAATACATTTTCTTTCGTGTAGCGCTGTGTTGGATCGGTTAAACAGGTAACTTGACAAAAAAAAAAAAAATCAGCACATTTCAAGTCTCTACAAGTTGTTTTTTGTAGTGTACTGGAATGAACTGACACTAATGGCAGTCTGAAATTAGGAAACAAGTTTCTAAAACTTACTGTTGTAGTAGTATGTTTTGAAAAATGGATGGCAGTAATGTAACATCTATTCAGGTTGTATTTACTGGGTTCAAACATGCAAAATCTATGTTATAATCCTTTAAGAAGGAATATGTCATTGAGATGTAAAGGAAATGTCCCACTGGTGTTTGACTATTTTCATCACTATGCATAATTTAAAACGCAGGGCTATTTCAGTGGCACTGTGCAGGCTGGCAGGAGTGTGAGCAGAGTGTGTGCCGAGTGAACCTAAGTACAAGACTAATGATGGTAATGGCTGCAAATTATACACTATAAATTGCTGTGTTCTCATTTGGTTTAGAAAGTCACTCGGTTTTCTATTTCACTCTTTGAGTATCCATCTTTAATCTTTAACTCCCATTGAAAGACAAGCACCTTAACTCTCCACCTCTCTCCATCTCTGTCTCTACAATAGCTGCTTCATTTCTCACTTTCTCCACACTTCTCTCTCTGTCTGCTTTAGCTTCTGTCTGTGCAGACAGGTGAGGAGAGACAGACCTAACTTATCACAATTCTGTTCACCTATCTATAGCAATAGTGACACTGCTGTTGTGATGACAAAAATCTCCAAGCGTGTGATACCAATCAGATGGAGGTGTGCTGTCATCACCCATCACCTGGCTCACTGTTCGACACCTGCTAAGGGTTTAAAAATGATCTCTGGAGTCATAAACACCTTCAAACTGTCACAGAGGTTTTATTATACAAAGAAAAGTTTGATAAAGGAGTTGACCTTTAAAGGCAGAATCCATGATCGAAATCTAAATGAAACGGTCACCTCATCACCAAATCACAAGACTGCTAAAATTAAAAAAAACAACTAAATCTGAGATTAAAGGAGATACATTATGTGTCAAAACTCTGGGCTCCCACTTATAGAAATGCATCCAGTAAGGCAAACCCATAGGTCCTGAACTGCTTCAATCATTTCAGATTAGTCCTTTACTTCTGTAATTCTGTATTCCATCCATATTGTGTCTGTTTTCATCAACATGTAGCACATTTGAATTTACCCACCTACACACCTGGGTAATATGAGGCTGGCAAAGTGCGCAGGCCTGATGCAGTTAGCCAATCACAGCAGAGTGGGCCTTTCAGGAGGGGGCGTGAAGGAGACAGTGCCTGAAACAGCCTGTTTTCACTCAGTGTGCACAATTTTGTAGCAAGGGAGAGTAAAAATAGATCAAAGTGTTTTGTGCACATCAAAGCAGTGCAAAGGCTTCAAGATAGACCCCTAAATGAATATAAGAATGAGGAAATCTGTATAATATGTTCCCATTAATGGTTTCTGATGCTGTTAAAATAATTTATTTTAGTGATATTTGAAAACAATGAAGCAAAACATGCCTACATATTCAAACATTCTGACTTTCTATCCTTTAACAGCTGCATGCAATGCTTTCTCTCTTATTTTATATGTGAATATACTGTACCTCAAACGTACACTATATACTGGTAGTCATAAACATCAGATTTGGCCTTTAAAGCAACACTTGGAAAGACTTTAATGAAGAAATACTCTCGTGTTAGCAGCCTTAACAGGGAAGTTAGGCTGCAAAAAAAAAAAAAAAAAAAAAAAAAAAATCTCCAATTTCACTTAAATGAGACTACAAAAATTTGCCCTTTGCCTAAATAGAATCATTTAACTGGATTTATTGGAACTACTGCAAGGAAGTGAGAAAATGAAGTTAAAAGGTTAAGCAGCAGTGAAGAAATGCTTAATTTGAAGAAAGATGCACTAACCTATATTATATTTTTCTTCTTTATTTTGCTTATCCCTTTGACATAAAGCAATAACAGACTAAAATAGTGTATGACCCTGAGTAAAGTACTTATTTTGTCAGCATTATTATAATAGCATTATGTCTTTACTGTGGCATTTTTACACAGAGGGTTGCTCAAGTGTTTAAGGCTGTGGTTTCAGTATTTTACACAACTGCATACTTTTCATTAGACCTCTGCACTCCTCACCCCTTATTGTAATACAGTGAGAATGTGCTTTCTGTGTCACCCTGCTTTTATCAATGCAAACCATTAAACTTTCACATCTTTGGTCTTTTTAAGCTTTTCAACATTCAGTCTTTTCTCTAGAGAAGGAGGTTCATTCAACACTGAAGCTAATACTCTGGGTGTCACACACATGCATGTGCAATCACATTTTTCTTGCTCTCCATCAGCAGGTATCACATGCTGGTCAGGCTGACATGATTTATGGAGTTCCTGCTGAATAAATAATCCACTGCAGTGCCAGGGAGTCATGAATAGGAGAAGCATATACATGTTAGAGTGATGGAGAGGAGCAGGAATGGGAAAGCGGAAAAAATGGTGGGAGGAGACGGGAGGAGCAAAGGTTAAGACAAGGAGAGGGGAGCGAGGTTTAATGAGGTTGTTTGGACCCTTTTTAGAAAATGCAGTCTGGCTGTTTTTCAGAATTGAATTTTATCGAATTTATTAACAATACAAAATTAGTGTGTGTAACCAGCTTGCTCTGATGACTTTTGGATCGCATATCCCATAAAATATAAGGTAACAATTATTGTGATTGATTTGATCGAAACAACTTTTTACATAAGGGAATGAAGCTTTTCCCAGCATGCTTCAGGCAAGAGTATGGTCACTAGCTCATATCCACAAGAAAAATAGAGCCTCAAATCCAGTCTAAAATTCTAGAAATGCATAAAAGAATACTTCTGATACTTCCATACTATGTTCCATATATATACTGTATATAGTATGTATATATTAGTTCAACAATAACGTAAAGGGTAGAAGTAGCAATTTATTGTATGTTCCAAGCTACATTTGAAAATTTTAAGCAGGTATAAAATTGTCATGGAGAAGCAGATAGAGCACAAATCAGTAAGGCAAGATTATCATTCTTGTCATTTAAAAAAAATAAAGAGAGCACACAAAAGACCCTGTATGTTTATCAGTAATCTGAAGTCAATGCTCCTAGCAGAAATATGCAAAACTACAAAGTCAATGACACATAAGTGGGGAAACATTTGTTAATAAAAGGACTGGACAATGTAAAGACACAGGTCCTGCAAAAGGGAAAAGGGATGGGATTGGCCACAAGTTATGCAAACTTACAGTAATAAGGCAGCCTTCGCCTGAAACCCTTCAGAGGTAAACAAGATTCACCTGGAACAGAACAAGGCCAAGAATTCAAGCCAGCTCGGAGGACAAGTGAAAAAGACTGCAAACAGAAAAATATGAAGAACCTCTAAAAGTTTTGGATAGTTTGTGCCATCCCCAAAGATTCTGCATGCTATTATTGACTTTAGCCTGAGCAGATGAAATGTGAAGGTGACAGGGAAAAAGCTCTGCAGGAGGAAAGATCGACTGCAAGCTTGTGAATAAAGTAGAGCAGGATAGATATGGTGTGAGGAAAAACGAAGAGAGTATGGGTAAGACAGCAAGGGTAAGAATGTGCAGAGTTGGATGTGTTGAATGCAATGCGGGGAAAGGAAAAGGAAAAGATGTGAAGAATACGGTGAGATCAGGTTGGGATTCTAGAGATGTTTTTTTTTTTTTTGTTAGAACAAAACAGTTATTTACATATCTGGATCAAAAGTTGTATTTTTCAAGTAAACAGAAAGAAGCTGAACAATACACACAACTAGAGCATTTCCTGAAAATATAGCAGTAGTGGAACACTGAGTGGGGTGGTATAGATATAATATTCATATTTAACATCTATCATGAAGCAGTCGACCCAAATAGGCACAAAGGATTTCTTTATTCCATAATTGTACACTACATACTTAGAATACAAGTACACAATAAATCTAATTTAATATATGCATATATTGCACTTCTATTAACTCTCTTTGGAAAGCCGTGGTTGTTGCAGCTTTGTTTATCAATTATTCATGTTATGAGAGAGTTTGCAAAGCATTTACGCAAATGAGACCGTTATGAACATCTGGCTAGTTCAAAGGTAGCTGAGGTGAAGGTGAAGGCAGCAGAAGCAACAGCAGAGAATATGGAGGGAATAAGGGATAGAGGTGGAAGCCATTGACTTTTCTTGATGATCAATAATTACTGAAAAAGCAGTCATTACAGAGGAAATGGCTGATGGCATTTCTGTGATAATCTGCACAGTACATAACTCGAGCACAGGTTGAATTCTGCTGTATTTGTGTCACGACCAAACTAGGCACACTAGAAAATGAAATGATGCATCAGCTCAAGGAAATGCAAAAAAAATCTTTACAAACTTACCACCATGGTGTTTAACTGCTGCAACTTCTCATTTTTACACCTTTAGAATATTTCTGGTTACCAGTGATACATGAAGCTAAAATCTGTAACTTTATGAAGCAAGATGACAACAGATCTTGTCATGTTTGTTCAGTTTCACCAAGTTGTCAATGATATTCAAAAATTGCACTGGCTGACAATTGACTGAACAGGCAATATGAGCATGAATACATATTTATTCAAGTAAGGAAATTAGATTAGTTTTGGCATCGTGAATGAACAGGTGTGACCTGATAATCCTGATCAATGTTCCTCACCTCCATCATGGAAAAGCGCTATTTTTAGTGCTTCATCATACGCTTAATCTTCGTCACAATTACTTTCTGATGCTTAAAAACATGCAGTAAGGATGGGCTGTTTGTGCACTGCTGTGCTTAGAAGTGGTATGGGGTTCTGTACCTGCAGCAGGTATCTCTGCTTTAGTTCAGGATGGGTGAGCATGCTCAGGTTTCATGACAACTGAAACCATGAGACAGAGGGTGAGAACTGGACAGACCTATCTATTGAAGGCACATATTATTTGGTGCCAATTCTTTTGGTGTAAAAGCAGATTTTAAGACACCTGATCAGGTGTTTTTCTGTTAAATGGAGGTACTTATGTTGTGCAAAAAGCACCTCTTATCCACAGATGACATGTTGCACATATAATACTTGCAGACTTACTCAGGTAACATAACCAATTTCTATTCATCACCAGCACAAAAGTAATGGCATTTCTTTATTTACTATATTCTGAAAGTAGCGTTGAGGTCTTTTCAATCTCTAAAGTTGGTAATTACAAACTATGAATAATTTTTATCTCCAAAAATCAGTATAATTCAAACTGTTCTGTTGTGCTTCTGTTTGAATTATCAAGCCAGATCGCACAATGTTTATGTAATTGTCTTTTAAGACAATTTTTTAAAACACTGTGTAGAGAATGCAAACTTAGAGCACCTGCCATTTCTTCATCTGCAACAGTCAATGTGTGAAAGAAATTGGGAGGATAGGATGGTCAGATATCTAAAAATTCACAATGAACACCATGTTCAAAAGGGGTGGTAAAATAATAATAATAATAACAATAATAATAATAATAAGATACCGTAAGTATTTGTATTTGATTTGTTATATTACTTGTTACTGTAAAGCTAAATTAATGCATAAATAAATGGAACATTTGTACTGTGAAATTAAGGACTCAGTTGGTGAAAAATCATATTCATGAATGCTAAATTGATAATTGTTCTCTTGTGGAGATCATTTTCCCAGCTGCCTCAGGGAGAACAAACATTTCAACAATGTGAATACACAGAGGCGTGTTTACAGTTTGATAGGGACTGTGTGCTTGACATTGAGCGATGAATTAAGATGCACAGATGTTCATTTCCCAGCTGCAAGTCTCTATACTATCAGCAGCAATTCTACATGGACATGATTTGTGTCTTTATCTGGGAAGTAAACTTATGTAGTTTTTATCCATCTGCCAGCCATGTTTTAGAATTATTCTCCAGTCACAGTCTTTCTGGAAGACAAAAAAAGAAGATTCCTGACCCAGTGGACTGCCATTATCATTATATCAAACTTGAAGTGTTTCTAAAGTCATGCCTGTTTCTATCAAACCCTAACCTGATAAGGGATCTATTCTTTTAAAACAAAACAAAGACTCAGTCTCAGATCAACTACACCATAAACCCCAACAAGCCCATACAGATTCCAAAGAAATGACATCTGCTCCCACAAGAACAATTAGGCCTGATTTTGTGCAGGTCCAGTAAGTCTGATAAATGAGTAAAAAAAAATAAGAGGTTTAACACATTTGATTTTCTGCTGCACTGCCTCCAATATCTCTGGATCCCAAAGTGCTTGCCACATAGAAGCCAGTAATTTGTTGCGTTCTGATTGAATGAATTAAACTGCAGTGTGTTGCTCGCGTGTGCCGCACAGTCCTGTTGAGCCCAATTAAACCCTACATGTGCATTTACACAAAATTAAGACCCACAACCGAGAAATTCTGGACTGGACACCTTAGTCTAGAAGTCTTCACTAACTAGTCCACTTGGTTTCTCAAAACTGAGACTCGACCTGAGACTTGAGTCTGGTCAGATCCAAATTATGGGTCGAGTCCTATGTTATTGCCTTGGGTCTCAGGTCTGTGTCAAAATGTCTTATATACTCAAGTGGATCCAATCAGACATGAGTGAGTGAGTCCCTGTCAGCTCTGATCATGTGTTATGGTCATAACCACCACAGGAGAAAATGTTTTTTGAGGCAAGATGGATAGTGTGAACTCAAGTGCAGGAAAAATGCATGAAGTGTTCTTTGCCAATGTGAGGAACAAGTTCAAAGAAAAACTGCTCATTATTTGGAGGCATATCGTGCTGCTACCTTGCTATTTGGGTCTGTTCAGGTCAACTGCATTTTGGATCAGGTCTTACTGTCCTCGCTGGTCCCTTTTAAGTCAGGCCCCTTTTTTGAAAATAAATTTTTTGCACGATGGGGAAGGTTTTTCTTGGATCTCTTTCAGGTTGTGAACGCAATTGAGACCTGTGAAGACCCTATACCTTGGTCAAATCAGATTTGAGATATGGGTGGGCACATGGGGTTCTGCCTTCCATATACAAACAACATCTAATTTTGAGACAAATCTGGATTAAAACAAAGATAAGTGTCATCCAGTAAGAGTGGGGCTCAGCTCAACACTCATTGGGTGCTACCTTGCTCTTATATACCATTTTGCCTGTCTCACTGTATAAATGCAAGGACACCTACTGTACATTTTAATTCAGTTGGAGAAGCAAGTTTAATGCCAGCAAATCGTAACTGACATAAAATTACATAAATTGCAAATGTTCTGCAATCCCTAGTTATTCTAATCTATCTTAATCATTATCAATCCTGATCATCTATGTAGATGTATAGCCATCTAGGGATATAATTCTGGTTAGAGGCTGCATCTTGGGTCCCTGTGGATCCAGCTGTTTGATGTGAAAAACATACCCTTTGCCTCATCAGCAACTCTGCACACTGCTCTGAAATGTATAAATGGCCTGTCGTTTATTGTGACGTTTTCAAAATCTCTGCGGGGACCTTAAAAGTCTTTGTGGTTGTAGTCAGCAAGAGAAACTGTCCAAAGTTTGCAGCTTGCTTTCTCTGAGAGCCTCATCAGAGTTATGTTGGTGTCAGAGTTGGAGCCTGGGTGTCATAGTCTCTCATTACTGTGATAGAAGACTGGATCAATCTTTTTGATCATTGTCCACTCATTCTGATTCTGGTGCTGCTTCCAGATAGACTATTGCAACAAGTCATGTGTAACTCATGACACCTCTGACACTTCAGTTGCACCACTATGCATTAAAAAGTCATTTTGTTTCAATTAATGCATTTCAAATGAGCTTGCTGCTTTATTTTTGTCTTACTATGTGGGCCTTTGAAGAAAATGTTGCATAATATCCAAATACAAAATGCTGTGCTATTAACTAGACCGTGGCAATGGTTACAAAGAGATGTAAAAGGTATAGGTCACATATATCTGTAATTTTATGCAAATTTTCTGTTGTTTTTACACTTTTTTATGAATATGTGAAGTGTCCATCTGGCATTCCTTACCTCCACCAAAGAGGTTAGTTTTCTTCTGCTTCTCTTTGCTTGTTTGTTTCATTGTTGGGACTACTCACAAAATTTCTGAACGAATTTTGGAGAAATTCAGCTGATAGGTGGAGTATGACCCAAGGAAGATCCCAGATTCAGCTCCAAAGATTGATCCATAATTTTTTTTTAAATGATTTCTTATAACTGTGAGCTACGTCTTTTTGAAAAATTGTTGTCAACTTCTTCAAAAGTAATACACCAACATCACAGGAAAAATAATTCTGGCATGATAATCATCCCATGATTAGATTATCAATAGAAGCAATCTGGATAAGGTTACACCTGGAGGACTAAAATATATGCCTGGAAAGGGGCTGGAATCGCTATATGCTAACAACTAAGACTAGAAACATGCATCATGCTTATTATGGTTCATCTCTGTCTATAGGCCAAGACAAATTTAGTCTAGGCTTGTTCGGCTTTGGTAGAGGTATGCGCTCTAATGAGTGACCCTTTAGTTTAATCATATTTTCTACTAAAAGGACATAACAGCTTACACTCATAGCCTGCCACTATAGGATGTGGTTCCAACTCCTGAATGCATTACCTGACTTGTGTTCCCCATCGGAGCTGTTCTGGGGGAAGTACTGGGAAGCAATGATGGAACACTAAGGCATTTAAACATCAAAACTTTACCACCCACACTGGCTGACCCTATACAAAACAGAGAGGAACGCAGAGAAACAAACTGTGGTCCAGGAGGAAAATACTGTGTTTCTGTTGGGTCTCCAGTTTTATCTGGAAAATATAGTGTGCTCTTTTATATTCGCTCTGCCTCTTCTTCATGATAAGCAGAGGAGTGGAGTGTGTTTGAGGGTCTCCTCTGCATTGTCTGACCCACAATTCCTCATGTGTACTTATGGACACACTCTATCACTATCTATCTGTCTCTCTCGCAATTGATTGCTGTAATCAAACTGCAAGCTGTAGCCAGGTAGTATGAGGGTGCAGTGCCATTTTCCACTTTTCCGACTCATTTCTATTCCAAACCCGATTCTGGATGGAAGAATCCCATTTTTCTGCACAACCAGGTCACAGAGTGAATGAGGTCACAGGTACAGCATTGTTGCTGTAAAGACACCATACCAGGAGGGCAGTTATGATATGTTTGGCCAGAGTTTATGTGGGAGGCAGAGAAAATGTCACACGAAGAGGAAAGAAAAGACAAACTGAAAATGATTAGGATGTGCTGTTTATTTTATGCTGTCACATAATGCCATGCTTATCTTCAATTAAAGAAAGGAAATATTCCTTTGTGGCATGAAGAGAGACAAGTGACAGAGTGCACTCAGGTTAATCAAGCTGGCAGACAGAAAGGAAGACCAGAACCATGCTTCACAGCAGACAAAGGTTTCAATTCAAGCTGTGAGACTTCAGGCTCCATTTACAAGAGTTGCTCAAAGCTGATGTTTTTGGAAGGTAACTTAAAAAAAAAAAAAAAAAAAAAAAACATGATTCCAAACAGCAAAAGAAGAAAGCATTAGTAGCATTAAACCTAAAATTCTCTCAACTGTTTTTAAACACATTTCAATAGTAAATTCAAAAGCAAATATAGCAAAACAAGCAGTAAGACAGAAAGACAAGAGAGGTGCAGACAGACACATGGCTGGACATAACAGTTTGCAATATTTATTGTACCTTTGAAGAAATCTACATTTTTGTGAGCTCTTTTTTGGTTGGCTATTGTCTCACTTCCTGTGTCCTTCACGCCAAGGACTGACTGTTTGATCTTGTAAACTGATTATAGGAATATGTTTTTGATTATGTGCTGTGAGCACCAACAAGGACAGCTGAAGGAAAGACAGTAACGAAGAGACAGAAAACAGAAAAACTAAGATATGAGACAACAGAAGACCCCGCAAGGACATGACAGAGATGAGTGTGTAAGAGATAATAAAATAAGACAAAAGAAATGCGAGAGAAGAGCCCAGGCATAAATTATATGAGTGAGATGGGAGAGATGGGATAAACAAAGAGAAATTGAGAGCAAAGGGAGAGCAGATGAGTCAGAGCAAGAGAGAAGAGAGCAAAACTGAGAAAACATAAGACAGAGAAGTGATTTGAGAGAAAAAGAGAGGGAGACAGCAAGGTGTGTATGTGTGTGTGAGTGCAGAAGATTAGGGAGGCAATATCAGACTATCCATCAATGTCACACCGTCTCTGACCTCTGTAAGCCATTTCATCCATCAGCCAGAAGGCCTGCACAGACAGACCAGGCTGTGTGTGAACAACATTCTCTGTCTGCTTACCTGTTCAACACTGTGACACTCAAATGCTCCTCTCTAATCCCTGGAATTACCCTACGGATGCTATTATTGATAACATTTTAATCTGAAAAGCCACAAAATGAGAAGACGATGGAAAGTGGAAATAACATGTAGTTTAGAGCGTGGAACCCAGTAGGAAGACAACATGGACAGGATGATGTTGAAAGAATGTAAATGTGTAAAGTAAATGGTAGAGTAGAATGTAAAAAAACAGTATAATGTAAAAAGTTCCTAATAGAATGTGAAATGCAAAAAGTTACCTACAGCATTGTAATATCAGAAGCTACACAACTTGAGAGCTCATTTTAAAAGTTCCTTAAAAGTATAAAATAGTTGAACAAGGATATTATGTTATCAGACATGCACAAATCCGTATTTTTTATATCAACACTGAAATTCAAATGATGGAGTATGTTAGCTCAGGGTTTTCCTTTTACAGCTACTTGTTTACCGTATAATTGAGGAGCTGCTATTGTCAACCTCATTGCCAGTGGTAGAAAGTGATGCTTACCATTAAAGAAAAAGTGAAAAGACGCCTTTACTCTATTAAACCAGCACCAAAGGCAGACAGACAAAGGTAATGAATAGCTGGTGAGAAAACCTGAGCATTTAGCAGCTAAAGACTCCAAGTAAAGTGAAACAGAAAGAATACTGGAGTTAAATTTATCACAAATCCAGTGGGTTGCTAATGCCACTCCATGTCTGCTGTATGTGTAAGTAGGCAATTCTTTGCTCACACATTCCTCATAAAAACATTATAAGGTTAAAGGTGATGTAATGAACCTTCATGGGAAAGCAAGAGTGCTTGCTTGTGCCTACTTCTTGCTCCAGGGAAATTCCAGGCATGCAGCCTTTGCCTACTCGATTTTTGCTGAGTTGTCATGGAAGAGTCTCATATCTAATATCTTGGTGCCCAAAGGAGTCATATTTCTCTGACGCAGACATATCAGCACCAAAGGTTTCATCCAGCTGTGAATGTTATTATAATGCACTGATACCCATCAAATGTAGTGAAATTTGACTTTATAAAGTGTGTACGTTTGCATGAATGTGCTGTAGTGAAACTGCTGGCAATCTCCCCCTTTATGATTCCAGGTTTGGGTGGAGGTTGATTTCAAATACTTCTTTCCGAGAAGACCCACCTCTTCATTCTTCATTCCATTCTTTTCCCTTTGGGGGACATGAATTTAAGTTGAATTTAGCCTGTTGGAGTTCCCTGTACAGCTTTCCAAAAGTGATGCTTCTTTAAAGTGGATTGAGGATTTTTGCACATTATAACTATCAAGTATAAGTGCTTATTATGAGCACAGCATTGATGGCCTAAAGGTTAGAGAAGCGAGCTTGTGACTGAAAGGTTGCCAGTTCAATCCCTGGGCTAGCAGGAAAAATAGGAGGTGACAGAGCATCTGCCTCTCCCTCCTTACCACATCTAAGGTGCATTTGAGCAAGGTACCCCCAAGTGCTCCAGTAGAACATCCCAGTTAGCAGAGAAGCCTGTGGTTGTACTGGGCAACATCCAGGTGTGAATGTATTTGAGTGTGTGAGAAAGGTGTTTCTGTGGAAGAGCATTCAATGCAGAGTGAACCAAGCTGCCCCCAATGTTTGCTGTCAGTGTGTTAATATCTGTGTCAGCGCCCATTAGTCATTTGCTCTGCCAAACAAGTCTGTTGAGCACAAGGCGAGCTACCTAAGGGGCATGGTCAAGGCCATTCGTATGGTGTAGTTTAATTGGTGTGGAAAACAGTGAGGATTTTTCAGGAATATTCACAGGCTCATAGGCTGAAACTCAGAGCATGTCCTAATTAAACAACAACATACAAGCAGGAGTTTTAGCAGCCCGTTATTCTGAGAAGTACTGTACAGTTGCTGTAATTGTTATAATAACAGAAAGCAATGCTAATAATATCTGACAAATCTGCAAATTTCTAAGTGCTCCACCATTATTATGTTGCATTGTTGGATGGCAAACCAAGTGCTTTTCCTTTTTTCATGCATGGCTTGTTTTCTCAGCATATGGAATAGAATATGTAGTAAAAGCTTAGCAGTGTTCTGTACCAACAGACTGATTGACAAAATTTCATGTTTATAAATAGAAAGCAGAAAACTAAATTGTGTTTTTCATTGTAGACACCAGAGTCTTTGTTTGTCTGCTTCAATTTATTTTCATGTCATTTTTGACATTTAAATGATGGAATCTTTCAGGATTGTATTACTTAAACTTAGGAGAGTCTTAGGGTATGGTTAAAAAAAAAAAAAAAAGNTAAAAAAAAAAAAAAAAGTACAATCGTTGTTTGATCAAGAGTGACAAAACTCTGATAAAAATCTGCTATTTTTATGTCTGCTTATCATATCAAAGGAGCAGCAACTTAAGCAAACAGGAATTCGACACTGCATATTATTTCCAAAATGATGCTTCAGTCACAAGGCATAAAACCCTTTAACAATAACAGTTCGTCACTATCTAGCATAAAAGCTATTTATGAATTTTGTGAATCATTCTCTTTCTCTTTCTGTGTGAACCTGTGTGTGTTTTTCATTTACTGCCATGAAGGAGAACATCCATCATCTGTTTTTTTTTTGTTTATTGGTATTTGGTCGACCATGACAGAGCTTTATGAAGTTCTGCTCCGTGCTAGAAATCACTGATTGTCACCATTTTCAGCCTCTGCTTAGGAGAATAATCGAGCGGGACCTCTTGGTGTAGGCTCCAAATAAGATTTTCAACCCTACATAACTCTCTGTGGAATTTATTCATTTCCTGCTTTGTATGCATGAACACATTCACGACGCTCAGATATGGCAATGCTCCAAGAAGTGCTTTCTATTTGTATAGCTTAGAATGAAAGAACTGTTACTTAAAATGTGTGAAAATTGCAGCATTAGAAAGAAAAACTTGAGAAATGTTTACCAATAGTGGCATTTTCGTCTTGTTTTGCCTTTTTATTTGCATCTGTCACTAAACTGACTGATAATGATGATGTGATGAAGATGATGACTTGCTCACTGAAAACAAAGACAAATACTAAGGAGAAAGTGTGAAAATTAAAAAAAATCTCTCTCTCTCTCTCTGGCTGCTTAAAAATTAACAGAATCTTTCTCATTTTGGTAAATTGACGTGTACTATCTGACTCCTCTCTCTTTTCCATCATCCAACTTTTCCCTACTCTTTCTCCTGCGTAATATTTTTTCCATTTACATGTGTCATCAAAGTCAATTAAAGGACTGTTCATCAGTCAAGCTGCACAATGTCATACAGTGACACACTGTGAATAATGCAGAATTTGAGACTGGTGAGGGTAAATTAGTGTCACTGATTGAAAACCAGGTTTCCATTGATTACCTCTAAACTGATGGAGCATGCAGAGACATTTTGCAAACCTTAAAACCTTTGCAAACCAATCCCACGTGGAGTAAGTATGAAACTTGGAAGGAAGATGAAGAAAAGAACACCAGGGCAGTAATAAAGACAAATTAAAGGTAGATTGGAATACTGTTGCCTTGGATACGCTGACTTTAAACAGAGAGGGTGATAGAGAGAGCAAACTGGGCAGATTGAGAGAGAAATAGAGAAAGAGAGCGAGAGAAACAGCAGGACACATCATTTAGTATTGTGCCTCTTATCGATTCCCTCCTGTCATCGCTCAGGTAATGGCTGAGACTACTTACCAATTAGGAGATTAGGGATGTGGTCTATCTCACACAGACAGCTGGATGGCTGAATGGCTGGAGGGTGGGGTGGGTGGGGGTTTATGGGGAGAGCAGAGTTTGGAGAGGATGCCAATAAGAGCCCTCGAAATTCAATCAAACGTGAAAAGCAACATATGGTTAACCGAGCACCAGAGTGAAAGAGAAAGTGATTCACAGAGATTTTCATTCCCCGTGTCATCCTGCTGAGTCACAAGTATCGCTAAAGGGAGGTGGCATCTGGCTTGTGAGATCCTTCAAATGTGACATCAAACGCACATGCAAACACGAGCGACAACACCTGCTTCCTGCAATCACCACTCCTGCTGCAATTTGTTAATGAGCCTTAGCGGGGTTAAACTCTCGTTCCATGGCATATACAGAAAACCATAAAGTGGCTGCATGGAGCGTCATTCACCAGCAAATTCACTTGTGATGCATGAAGCGACACAAAAATGGGATAGTATTGTAATTCAATAATGTATGCATTAACTGAGACAAATGATTATATAGGAAGTTTAATTTTAAGTCCTGCAGTAGATGTTTGTACGTAAATGAGCTGTGTGTCCCAGACTGTATGCAAACAAAACCTTTCAAACCTTTTAAGCTCCTATTAATTTAAAACAACACATGTGTTTTGTATCTGCTTGTTTCAGCACTTTGTTAAAGCTATATGATGCTGACAATTAGCTTACAATTAGTAAAAATATTCAATACCCAGACACCAATTTTTAATGGCTACACGACTATATCATATGGAAATGTTGTAGATGCCATGCATTATTTTAAACACATTTTCCTGAAATCTATGCTGCCAAATTTGCTATCTTTGGATTTTCATTAAAATATGTGGTCTCGGGATTTTAATAATGCTTGTGCTTGTGTGAACAAAATGGACCCACTGATGGATACTTAAGAGTTTTGGAGTATGACTTTTTCTGTGTTGCCCACATATGTTGCTATTGCTTGGGGTGGTATCATATGCTTTACTCCTGGCAGGGAGGAAAAGAATACAGCCCCTCTTACTGAGGGTCTATTACGGAACAATTATGTTATGGAAAGTTAGTTTACCTGGGGAAAACCGACAGATGAGCCATACTTGCCTGTATACACGTATGTCAGAAATAACTGTGTTTGTGCATGTGAATGCTCCTACTTGAGAGCCCTGCGGTATAAAATTCCACTGTGGCCTTGCTGTGAATGTTTTTTCTCCCATAGCAGATGCTTGTAGATCCCTTGTTCTCAGTCTGTATAGCATGTAGTGCTGGAGCCATTAATAGGCTGCAGAAACACAAGGATGTACTATCTATGATGTCTAGCCTACAGGTTATAGGGAGATCCTTGGATGTATGATTCATGTAATTCTAATGGGTAGGATGAAGCACCTCTCAGTGAAGCATGTTGTACATTGAACTATTGTGGCAGATGGTGCTTATCATGTATATTTGACAACACAGTCTGTAGTTGGAATATGGTCCTCGTGACATTTGTGGTAGAATTTGTTACAGTCCAGAGTGTTGAGACATTAGAAGAACTGAAGTTAGGCATGGAGGCCGGCATGTCATGGCTAATTACTGACATATTAAATTGGTGGTTTTTACAATCACTTAAAAACCAATTAGCTTTTCTGCATGCCAGCATCTAGTGGCCATTAAATGAATTGCATCTTAATGCAGTTATACACTGGCTTCAGTGTGGTGGTCACTGCAGTGCACAATAAATACAAAGAATCATCTTATGAGTTACTGTTCGGTGTCTGGTTGTCTTGTCCATGTGGAAAATCTGAGTAATACCAGGAAGACACTACAATTTACTTGTACACTACCAATCTGCCAGATGGAATTGCAAATTCTGAACAATCTGGTCGCACTGTACGATTAGTTTGATCTGTCACAAGCTGGTGTTTACACCAATAGAAACCTCCAGAAAGTTTTTTCTATTAACAATGTCCAATAAAGCTTTATTCCATTTAAAATGAAGGAAATTCAATCTTTACTTCAAGAAATCAACTCATGAGATGTTTCAAACTGCATGACGGCAGACCAAAATTTCAGACATGGCAGAAATCCATCTGATTGTTCAATAATACATTTTTTGGCCAATTAATCAGGTTTCATGACCCTCATCAAACTAAACGTCACACGACAGGCAATCGGGCTAAAATCAGGCCCAACTCTGAGAATTTGTTGCCGATTGCTATATCAGGGTTAAGTTCAGACCTAACTCTTAAAATGTCTGCCTTTAGATAGCTTAATGCTAAATTTAACATATTTCATTAAGCACTACCAACATTTTAAAAACCTCTGCTAAGACAATAAGAATGAAATAATGAAAAACAATAAACTACTGTTTGTTGAATTTTAGCTATTTTTAGTACTTAACTTACAAAGTAGCATCATTATTTTATTGCTTCTATTTTGCAGTGATATACTACAGTGAAGAAAAACCTGCAGGGGATTTTTGGACTTTGAAATTAAAACACTGGTGGTTTTCAGTTTTCATTAAAATTGTTTTCTCCTAAACTATGACAACATAAAGTAACAACTCATTATTATTCCAATTTAAATTTGGGCATCACTGATGATTTACAAAAAGTATCAAATATTAAAGATATGTAAAATAATGATTTTATAAATTGACATTGTGAGAAAGCGGGCTGTATGCTCATGCTTTAGTTTGCTCAGCCTCAAAGACCATGTCTGATATTAAAAATTTAACTTATATGAACATTGGTAAATCACTTGGCTTCCTCACCAGGTGTCAGGCAAATAGACAGGTTTAGATACGCATGTAACTTTTCTGTTTGAGTCACCACAAGCACAGTAATATCATCATAGCAGAATCATGACTTTAGGTGACATTTAGGAGGATTTTTACTGCAGCTTTGACAAGTTGTGCTTCCTGTGTATGTCCCATCTGCCTATTAAAAAAGCATAAATCACACATTTTGATGGGTGTATGAGGTAGAAACTGAGAGAAACCATATGGAGCTTTGTCAGTGAGCTGTGAAGGAGCTAAATGTAGGGTGTCAAAACACAGTCTGCTGCCAGTGTACGCACACACATACACAGAAACAACTCACAAGCATGCACGAACACGAGCACAGATGTGCGCACAGCATAGACACGTATGCAGTCACGCACACCAGATGCGTGAAAAGCTGAGTGGCTTAATGACACTCAGTGTGAGATCAACTCTAGAGACGCTCTAAAAGCCACAATGAGCCAAAGCTGTTGTAGCTAATGACCCAACACACAGACTGTCTTCTTCACACACATACTTTCACACACACACGGAATTTAGGTTACGTTCACATTACACACTGAAGTGGCCCAGATCTGATTATTTTGCCTCCATGTGACTCAGATCTGATTTTTTTCCACAGCAGTGTGAACAAACCAAATCTGATTTTTTCACATCAGATTTGGGCCACTTGCATATGTGGTCCTAGATCCGATCCATATCTGATCTCTGGCTATGCAACCGCTGTCTGACCGGTCAGCCATGTGTTTTTCTCTTTTTTTTTTATGTGTCACTTCTCTGCACATGCGCATATCACCTGTCGTCCTCATTCAGTGTTGGTGCCTCATAGCAGCCTGGTAAAAATAAATATGAAGGAGAGCAACAACAGTGATGGGGGGGGGGNGGGGGGGGGTCAGTGGAGAGATGAAGAAGTTGTAAATTTGTTGGATATGTGTGGAGACATCTGAAAGTTTTCAGTAAACTGTTCCTCTGTGAACTTGTGAACATGGCAGTCCCACCATAGCTGGCTCCGCTCTCGTACCCACACCTCTCTCTGCACTGACGAGCAGCAACAGCCGCTAACACAGCAGCTGCTATTGCTTTTGTTTTTTGTCGCCTTCTCACTCTCGTTCTCATCCTTATTATCTGCATTGTCTTCTGACCTCCGCAACAAATAATCCTGGCCATGTATGGGGGAGTGGGGGACAACATGACACCCACTGATATTGTGTCTCCCACTCAGACCTACTGTATATTTTGATTGCCTCTTACATTTCAGGGGTGCACTTGCAGATGTGAAAATATAAAAAACAGCAAGGCACTTCACTTCCCGAGTCAATCAGTGAGGCAGTGATGATGACACTGACGTAACGTGCATTCTCACGTAGCAGCACAAAGAGGCTGAGCCCAGCGGCTCCTGAGCTCCAGGCTCTGGAGCTCACAGTCACCACCAGCAAAATTACACTTCTCAACTCCACTTGTAAAAATGGTTTGAATGTTATTTTCAGCATGTTGAAGATCTATTGTTATATATGAAACAACATACATGAAAATACGTGACAAACTGCATTCCGTGTAAATACGTTATTGTTATGGTTATTCTTGTTATTCTTGTACGCATGTGGCTCAAATTTAATTACATCTGCGCATGCGTGGCAGTTTAGGACCTCAGTGGTGTTCACATTGGTGTCGGATACAGGTTACTTACAACCATGAATGCGAACCATCAACACAAAAAGGTTGAATCTGATAAAAAAAATCAGAATTGAGCATTAAGGCCTGTAATGTGAACGTAGCCTTACTTACTAAACTGACAAACTAACAGCAAGACACTGCTACACAATGACATTTTAATTCGGTATTTTAGAAGTAAAGGAAGTTCAAGTGAAGCTATTAAATATATATTTTTTCCATCTGTCTGAACATGTTTCTGCCATTTGCATGATGATGGGTATACACAGCAGTCCTGACACGTCACTTTGCTGCCAATTAATTCCGCACTGTCATGCTCTCAGGCTCTTTCATACCTTCCATTTGTGTGTGTACACAAGTATTAGTGTGTGCGGGTCGGAGAGACAATCTATTTTTTGTGTGTTAATGTAAGAACGTGCGTGGTTTCATCTTGTCTCTGTGTGCTTGGTAGCTGTGTCCTGTTTCCTCTGTCTTCCCATCATGCATCGTCCTTAATGAGGCCCCTGGGAATCTGTCCAGTGCTTATGATTCTACAACTTTATTTCAAAGCTGTTGTCTTCAAGGCTGTGTCATTTTTAAAGGACCATACCAGTGATTTTGTATGTTTGAGCCCAATAAATACAACTGTTACATTCCTGCCAATCATTTTCCAAACATACTACTGGAGGGGTATATTTTAGATTTGTTTTTTGTATCTTCCAGGCAGCCATTGGTTTTAGTTTCTTCCTGTATGCTATAAAAATCAACTTGTTGAAACTTCAAATGTACTTGAGATAAGTAATCCATCACAGTGGAATAAAAAAAACACATATTACAATTTTTGGCAAAGAAACTGAGAAATTAAAACGACTGTGCCTAATTGCATGTAAGTCTTAGCAGGCGAAACACTGAATTTTAAGGTGCGCTGAACATTTGATTTTGAAAAATTTCGGGGATTTGACAAAATGACATGAAAGCTAATATATGTTTATGTTTTGGAAAATGGTTGACAGTAATGTATTGTGGATAGAATTTACTGAGCCCAAATATGTAAAATCACTGGTATGGTCCTTTAAGTTGCTTTGTAATCAACAGGTCCAGCATTGCAAGCTTCATAATTATCATCACCAGCATCAACAACACTAATATAAGTCCATATTAATATCAAAATTAACAGCATCTAATGAAATTTGACTCATGTTGAGTCTTTTAAGCAGGTTGGAGGTCATTTTAATTTTGATAGTTTCAGCAAAAAAACAAAATGTGCAGGTTTTTTTGTGTTTTTTGTGGTTTATTGTGCAGGTTTAACTCTTAATTTAAGGAATTTTTCTTCTTCTTTTGTAACTTAAATATATATGGAATGCATTTTCCTGTTTGATACAGTATAAATGTCATGACTGTGTTATTAGGATTTCTTGTGAGACAGTAGGGTTAACATATGTTTTGTTATTGTATCGTGTATAGCCACGTCCATGCTAGTGTTGGTTCCTCTTTCTCCACATCAAATTTAATTTATTGGTCTTATGGTACACTAATTAGCATGTAAAAATGTTAAAATACCTTTTGTGGCTGTAGAAGGTGCTGTGAAAATTAAGTAAAACTGACCCTGATGCATCGCAAGGGTTATTTCCTGTTGCTGCTGAAAAGTGCCCCTCCACTCAGCCTCTAGGAACGGCTTTAGATTCAAAGAGAAAACTAACGTCTCACTTTTTAAATAAACAAGTATGAAAACGGATAAGAAGCAAAAAGGTTAGGAAGAGGACAGAAAAGGCAGTAAAACTTGATCTCTAAGTGTGATGGTGAAAGAGATGGAGGTGAATGGGAGATTGCAGAATGGCTGAGAGACAGAAGAAGCTGTCATGTAAAGTCTTACTGTGGGTTAAGGTAAAGAATGTCACTTCCCCTTAGGGAATCATTTCTTTTTTATTTGGTTCACCAGCACTTCTTTTTCTTGTTCAACCTGTCCTGTGCTGTTTTCTTTACATCCTTCCTCTTGGGAATATTCCAACTGAAATGGGGCAACTGTGGTGATCCATTTACAGATGATGCTCCAGACAAAGGAGCTTAACACGGAGAGATGCTTGAAGCAGTGAGTTGTGAAGTTCAGGTCATGTTTTGTTTTTGCAAGGCCCATGGGGACGAGATATTAATTTATTATACAGAGAAACAGCACAGAACAGAGAGAGACTCATACTTTAGTGGTAAAATCCTGCCTAAATGCTGAAAATGAAAATTCTTGTTGGTCTTACATCAAATCTCTCCAGAGCCAATTGCATCTTTTTCCACTCTCAATAAAGAAAAACAATGGTACACCATGTGGCCTCCAGCTTAAAAGAGTAAAAGAGATCAAGTAAAATAGAGAGCATGATGAAATCAGAGATAAAGAGGCCAAGTACAGGGAGTCCTGCCAGGACATGAGAGGATTTAACACCATGATAAGGTTGTATTGATCAGCCATCATTCAGTCTGTGTACCGTCTAGAGCCAACAACAGCCTTTCTTAATCTTTTGATTCTTCCTGTTTTCAATCAATCCTTTCATTACTCCAACCACCAATCCTGCTCTCTGGCAAAGCCTCAGCTTGCTTGGCTGATTTTTCCTGCTATTTGCTCATGAATGTCACAACTCATGAGTACCAACATCTTCAGATTTGCTTATCTGAAAAGATAACTGTCTCAGCCAGTAATATTTCAGTCTTCAGTCTTGATTTGTCCTGACAGCCCAAAGCTCCTCACAGCGGTAAACAGTTGTTTCAGTCATGCACACTGAGGCTAACAGCATTCAGGCCACATACAGAGAAGTCATGTACAATACACAGAGCAGCAACGCTGGTGCTGTCAGGCTGCAGACTGCTTGGGGAAATCAGTGCAAGTCCAATAAATTATTAAATTAAAGCGGTCACATGAGCCAGTAGGTGACCAGTCATGAGGTCACCAAGTCTGAGACCATGGTGCTCTGCAGGAAAAAGGTGGACTGTTCCCTCCAGGTTAGAGGGGAGTCACTACCCCAGACAGAGGAGTTTAAGTATCTCAGGGGCTTGTTCACGAGTGAGGGTAGGATGGAGCATGAGATTGACAGACGGATTGATGCAGCGTCCAAGGTCCTACGGATGCTGTACCGGACCGTCGTGGTGAAGAGGGAGCTGAGCCAGAAGGCGAGGCTCTCAATTTACCAATCAATCTACGTTCCTATCCTCACCTATGGTCATGAGCTCTGAGTAATGACTGAAAGGACAAGATCACAGATACAAGCGGCGGAAATGAGGTTCCTCCGTAGGATGTCTGGGTTTACTCTCAGGGACAGGGTGAGAAGCTTGGACATCCGGGAGGGACTTGGAGTAGAGCCGCTGCTCCTCCNACTCTCAGGGACAGGGTGAGAAGCTTGGACATCCGGGAGGGACTTGGAGTAGAGCCGCTGCTCCTCCGCGTCGAAAGGAGTCAGTTGAGGTGGTTCGGGCACCTAATAAGGATGCCCCCTGGTCGACTCCCTAGGGAGGTCTTCCAGGCATGTCGAACTGGGAAGAGGCCCCAGGGAAGACCCAGGACACGCTGGAGGGATTACATCTCCTGGCTGGCCTGGGAGTGCCTCGGAGTCCCCCAGAAGGAGTTAGAGGGCTTGGCCAAGGACAGGGAAGTGTGGGCTGGTCTGCTTAATCTGCTGCCACCGCGACCCGGACCCAGACGAGCGGAGGATAATGGATGGATGGAATGGAGTTGTAACTTTTTGCATAATTCTTAGAAAGAGTCCAACAACTAGTGCATTTTAAGGCCTAATATGGTAGATATTTGATAGTAAGAAAAACTTGATAATATATCAACATATATCTTTTTTCCACATGAATGCAGAACAGCGACATTCCTGTAGATAAAAACATCTGAAGGAGAAATGTCAGAAGCAGATATGCTGCAGAGGTAGAAACCAATGATCCCACTGAATGTCTCCTGCACATTAGTAAATCCATGCCTCAAATAATTCAGGGATGCCTGACAGAGGGTTCTAGCTTGTACTAACCAGGTGCAATTGATACACGGACCAGTGAACATGGGAGAAGTCATGAATGTTTTATTAGGTGAGGTGGGTTAGTATGTAGTTTAGGTCTTACATCACGCGTTGAGACAGTATGGGATGATGGTTCATGTGTCTAAGTGGCAGGGGAAGGCTGACGCCTCCTCATTGAGAACACCCTGAAACCGTTAGCCTGTCACATCCATCATTGCTGCTTTCAAACTAACTGCATCCAGCAGCACAGCAGTAATGCTATTATTGCACCATAATCAATCTCCATAAACAGAGATAGAATGAAGAGGTAGATGCACTCATGCATGGTCAAAAGAAAGAGGAGAGGTAATGTTAAAGAAGCAGAAACTGCAGCAGGGACTAAGAAAACAAAGTCAGTTAACCACTCCATTACGTTGGGGTAAGAGGGCTCATATCTCAGAGACCAATAGTGTCAAGGAAACTGAGAGGCAGTATGGTTGGATGTTGATAATTATATGAATAAATCGCAACTTAGTAACAGCAAAATTTTAAAACATGAAAAGTTAACAGATGATTCAATCTTAGATTATACAATATTTGTATGCAGAGTGATCCAGATATACTAAAAGTAATCAACATCATTACTGATTATAGCTGTGAGTAGATCCTTGGTAAAAGGCCTGCAAGATTTGGTCAAAAAAAAAAATAAAAAAATTACTGAGATCACTGCCACATATTGCAATTGAGACCTGAACTTCGATTACGATAAACGTCTCAGCAGGTGTATTTAAATTAAGATGGTTATAAAAAATGCAGTCATTATAGCAGCGGCATGGCTGTGGCAGGGTTTATGGCTTGAGCTGGAGAAGAGCTGACTGTAAATAGCGGTTCAGATTCGACAAACTCTCCGACCAAAGGGCGCCATCATTTTGGAGGGACTGGACTTCGATATAAGGCCCCATGAGGCCGTTCTAGGATTACCGTAACTGCTGCATTTTGGAGCATTCCTCACACAATACAGTGTATGTTCAATCAAACAGCAGCTTTTTGATGTTAGGATAATCATGATTTTGATTTTAATTTGATTAATTGTGCAGCCCTACTCAGTAACCAATTAGATTTTGACATTAACCTGCCCACCCTGTGTGTGTACCAGATGGATAATGAACAAGCGAGTGAGGCAGAGGAAGTGTGCGACAGAGACAGAGGCTGGCGAATGCTCTGCTGGGCACTGATAATGGCCGTGCTATTGTTTGCAGATTACTGCCTGTTTGTTTGTGCTGACATCATCTGTACATAAATCATCACTGGACACTGTGCCAGATCATCTTCTATGTTTCGGAAATATTATACAGTGAACTGTTTCATTACCACAGAAATATCAATATACCTATACACAGTATAATTGATAAGTGTCAAATCTAAGGTATTTTCCCCCTTGATATATCTTTTATGGATTAATTAGCATGACATAGTATAGTATGAAATTATGATTAAAATCATTATTTACCAACCAACTCCCTTCAGTTTCTTCTTCACTTACTGAAACTTGAGGCAGATGTTTCAGAAAGGCAGGGTGCCGTTTTTCACTCTCTTCCCTGACTACTTCATCTTCCAGTCCTCGACTGTTGAGGTGTATGATATTACTTGTTTCATGTGTTGCTAACACAGTACTCTGTGTGTGGTCTGCATTTCGTGGTACTGCCGGCTGTGTGGTCAGCATTTTCTGCTGCTTCAGGCTGCACACTCGCATTCTTTCTGATAAACACTCATTTTTCTCAGTGGAGAATATCACCTGGTCATAGGATCCAATCAATCACCTGCGGCAGCCCACCAGGGACAGTCCCACTCACATCTAAAAATTTGACTTTTTTTTTTTTTTTAAATCAAAGAAAATGTGACCAATAAAATAGACAATTTTTAATTCATATGCATTTTATCTAATTGAGAACACCAGTGTGTGCCATCTCAAAACGATCAATACAAATGTGTAAGAAAACTTTACACAGTTTATGTGTACAAGAAAGGATTGAGAAGAATGAAGAGATGGATGAATACAGGAAGGTTTACTGGAAGGAAAGGAGGAAGGAATGGAGGGATCAACGGGTTTGTGGACTGATGGCTGTGCATAGTCCTGACACCAAAGACAGAGAAAAATTACTAAATAATAATGTAGAACTAATGACATTAGAATCAATAAGTTGGCCAATCTGTGACTTCGTGTATGTGAGTTTTCACACTTGGGCCAAATCCATCTGGAAACCGATTTTCACCTGGATTGCCTTTCTTTGTGCACCAAAAAGTACTTGTGTACAGATACTTTTTACTGTAGTTTTACAAGAAATGAGTTCCTGTCGTGGTGGGGACAGCTTACACTATGCTTTCAGAGTGAAAACAGACAGATTGATGAGAACCTGCAGGGGCAACACTTGGCTTGGTCTGTCACAGTATTGTTCACCAACCCCCAATGATCAAACTGATTCCAGCAGAATTTCTGCTGATTACCACTCTACCATTGTTTACTCAGTGTAAGTAATCTATTTAGTGTTAGCACTATACAAGCTATTTGTATAAAGTAAGTTCTTCACAGAAAAAATTAATTAGTTTGGTTATGATACCGCTAAAGAAGCAGTAAAAACCAGTCCTATTCATGAGCGTGGCTGCAGAACCTGCAAATGAGAAGCATTTTGCATTTGAGTAGGTTCAAAACAATGCGGGATCACACCAAACAAGTGTTTCATTGCTCTCAGAACTCAGACTATGAAGTTTAACTACTGCAGCAAAGCGTGTTCTGAATTATGAATACTGTATTCATCCTGTTCTGTTATCTATAATGATAAATTTGAGCTGTTAACGTGACCAATGTAACCAGATCACATTACTCACGTTGTTGTGTGTGGAGTAGTTAGCTTTCAAACAAACCAGAGCTTGCTTAAAGTGAACCTCAGGCCACCATTTTCAGATGGACCTGAGTCAATTTGAATGCAGCTTTTACACTTCGAACATACCAGACTCAGGGGGAAAATTTCTTATATCCAGAAAAACTCCTCCAATCAGCCCTAGTGTGAAAACCCGCACACAAATTCGGTACAATAGCTGTAATAAAAATGGATTCTGAATAGCCAAGAAGGAGAAAAAGAGCAATTTAGACAGGAAAACAATGAGAATGCATCAAGCCACCAACTGTCCTCTATCGAACCCATTAAAGTAATGCTGCAGTCTGCATTATAATTTTTCCTATTGAGCATTTATTTCAAATAAGCAGGCTAATTAAAAACAAAGCCATAAATACAAACGTGTCTAAGATGACCTAGCATTCCGTGAGAGCTGGGAGACAGACCAGAGTCGGTGGTTTTTAAGAGTGCTAATTTGCATCATGATGAATGGTGATGAGGGCTGTCTAGAAAGGGTGGTATGCAAGCGATCATTTGCACAAGCATTACTAATGAATGCTACGGAAGCCGGTGTCTGCTAAAAATCTGTAAAACGGAGAGCTTTTGAAATGTGTGAGCGGAGGCTTGATTAGTAATCAGTCTGATCGGCCTTCAAGAGGAACATTTCAGTGTGCCTGCATCAGTATAGCTACTCTGAAGGGTTTGAAACCACACTGCTGCTTATCATTACAATTAGATTTAATGTAGTGAGGACAGTTCAAAGCTGGATATGTCGCAGACTGCTGTACAAAATCTCCTACCGTCATTTAAATTCTAAATACTCTTCTCTTCTGTCTCCTTCCTCTATCTCCACTGTCACTGGATGCTGTATATCCTTCACTGTAATCAAAATGAAATGAGAACAAAAGTGTGTTTATCCCAGGAAGTTGTGCCAGTTTGCAGAAATGCCTTTGTAATCCCTGACAAAAACCCTTCCAGTATTTTTCCGTGGTATCTGGTGAATTGCATGGGTGTTTGCAAGGCTTAAAGCCAACACCTCTAAGAAAAATCATCTAAAAATAAACAAATGCGTGCTTTGGTAAATTTATATTCACACCCATAACTGTCTACAAGGCTGCTGTCCCACAGCAAGACAAACATGACAATGATAGAGGAACAGGAAATGGATTTCTTCATTTACAAATCACACATCTGTGCCACTGTTTTAAGCTCAAACAATTGTGTCTATTTTGTCCAAGTGCATAGTGTGAGCGTGGGATGAATTGTACCACCACTTTCTACCAGGCCTGCTCCAAGCACCACCTGTGGTCCTCCTGCCACAGTTTTACCACCTGTACTAGAGTAATGAAAGGCTTCAATTTGAGAAAACTGTAAATAATACTGGCTCGTGTCTGTAGGATAAGATATTGATAAGTTAATCAACATGGTGGCAACAATTGTGGATTTAAAACATTGGAACTGTAAATTATTGGGAGAGGAAGCGTTCAGAAAATCAATGGAGAAAGAGAAATCGAGACAGGAGCTGAGAGGGAGAAAGAGAAATGGAAATAGAAACTTTTGTCATCAAAGAGAAATGTAACAGCTGCTTGTAGGTAAAAGAGGCATTTTTACTCAGCAGACACACCAAACAAAACAAGAAGAAACACACACACACTCAGCTTGGCATTCAGTGCTTAAATCTGGGAAGAAATGCTCTTATAAAAGAAGTAGGTGGTTTAGGAATCTGAACAAACGTATTATTTTACACTGCCATGTGAGGACCAAATTATTCAGCATCAAGAGAAAGGCAGGGAAAGAAGAGACAGAATGGAAGGAAAGAAAGAAGTGCTTCATTGCTGTTATCTACTATGCCAAGCTTGCACATTCCGTTCCAAGGAATACTCCTCCTGGAATATGAATATGCAGAATCTTCTTTTGACAGCTAATATGTTTGTCCAGAATCAATTCTCAAGGCCAAAACACGTCAAGTTTCCCCAAATCTAGAAAGCAGATTGCCAGGATGTGAAGCACATTGATGGAAGAATGAAGACGGAGATTCAGACTCCTGTTTCAACAGCCTCTGCTCTGCTGAAATGTCTTTGAACAAGACAGCGAATCCCTGCCAAATCTAGTTGTTGTTCTGTATCTGAACCAACCTCAGACCTCTAAAGCAGAATCACATTATATTAAACCCGTGTTGCCATCAAACATGCCCTCATACAAGCAGCTGCTCCACTAACAATGAAATGAAAACTGACTTTGTGGAGTTAAATAGCATTTATATGAGTTAGAAGTAAAGTGAAATCAATTTTATAGCAGCAATATCAGCTCTGAAAATAGACTCATATGCCCAGAAAATCATGAAGATTCCTGCCAACATCTCATTTTCCATCT
Source organism: Lucifuga dentata (assembly GCA_014773175.1). Taxonomy (NCBI): domain Eukaryota; kingdom Metazoa; phylum Chordata; class Actinopteri; order Ophidiiformes; family Bythitidae; genus Lucifuga; species Lucifuga dentata. Next base: position 278,397 of record VXCM01000907.1, read on the forward strand.
CTTCTGATTGATTCTCTATGGTCCTCCATCTCTCTCTTGTTTTTGTCTATGGTAGATTGAATATTCACTCGTATAATCTAAACTTTCCTATGGAGCATCGTAATAGGACATGATCAATTTGTATTTCTCTTCAAATTGTGACTAGATGTCAAACTGGAATGCAAGTGGTTTTCATCTAGCGGACTGTGGAGTTAAATCTGATGTAATAACAACTGAATATGCATTATGCAGCAATGGAGCCATGATTCACCAAGAGAATCTTATTATTATCATCCACGATGATGTTGCAAATCTAAAAAGATTACAAGAAAGAACAGAATAAGGACAGAGAAAGAGAGAAGTTAGAAGACAAATGAAGACTATAAATGGGAAAATAGACAATGAAAACTTTAATTTGAGAGAGCGAAAGAGAGAAGGAGAAAAAGAGAGAGGGAGGGAGAGATACATAGAGAGCAAAGCAGAGGTAGGAGCAGGAAAAATGACAGAGAGCAATTGATAGATAGAAGCAGTTTGTTTGCTTTTGTTGCAGTAACATCATTTATCTCTGGTGAACAGCCTCCCAGTGCTGAGAGACTATATCACAGAAATCAATCAGGGGGCAATCGCCCATACACCTCCACTGATGTGCCCGCCCATCGATACAGGAGCAAGGACAGGGCTGGTAAGGAAGAGATGGATGATAAGTGGGGCGAGGTGGAGAAAGGTGAAAAGTGCAGCAAAAAGTAAAAAATGAAAGGTAGCAAAGGACAAGAAATTAAAAGAATGAAGCAGAAGGAAAGTAGAGAGGACCTTAAAGATGAATGTCAAAAACACAAATAACCATTTTTTAAACTTTTGTAATGCTAAATAATGAGGTAAATTTGTCTCTTACTATGCAATATTCTGGCAACAGCAGACTAACACATGATCGTAGATTTTAATTTCTCAGTAAAAGCGGTGTTCTCCTGGGACTACATTCCCTGGCAGACATGTTCATTCATTTGATTCCGTGTACCTCCATGATGAAGCGCTTTGTTGAAGGGTAACTTCAACAAAAAAGTTTAATAGATGTTTTGCTCAATGTGATGGATTGCCTATATCAAGCACGTTTCAAGTCTTTACAAGTTGATTTTTATAGTGTTTTGGAATGAAGTGAAACAAATGGCTGTTTGGAAGGTAGGAAAAGATTTCTAAAATTTACCTCTATTTTTCAGAAAATGGTTGGCAATAATGTAACATGTATGCAGGTTGTATTTATTGGGCTCAAACACGCAAAATCACCAGTTTGGTCCTTTAAATTAATGCAAAGATGAGGGAATGATGTAGCTTTAATAGAGCAGCACAAACAAACTGGTTTGTTTACAAAGGATTGGTGTGTGTGTGTATGTGTGTGTGTGTGTGTGTGCGTGCGTTGTGACTTTAAGCCAGTGTGTAGCAACCAGGTCTCTTTACTGGCCAGCACTAACAGAAGCTGTGGAGGTCCCTTCTTGAGATCAATATATCAGAGCCCGGAGCACCTGTCAGAGAGCTAGCTCTGTGTGTGTGTGTGTGTGTGTGTGTGTGATTGAGTGTGACAGTCATTAGACCTCCTGCCCACTTTCCTGGAAACGAAATAACATGAGATCACATGAATCAGGCATTGTGCGTACAAACAACACTCACATAAACACACAGGCACAAAGTGAGGGTGTGTGTGTGTGTGTGTGTGTTGAGTGATGCTAGCCAGAGGCATGGCCGACAGTCTGACACCTCTGATGACATGAAGGGGAACCCCACCTGACACCAACCTGCCTTTTTCTGCCTGACGGCATACAGATAATAGATCCAAGGCCAATGTCACTTACACACTGAGGGATGACCAGAGGTACACACACACACACACACACGTATGTACGTACGTACGTACGTAGGGTAAAGGATGCTGCAGAGAAGCACACACGCTGACCTACATACACATATGCAGAAGGGGAAAAAGCCACTCGCAGGCACACATGCACACACACACACACACACATGCTTCCACATACACACACATACATTTAGCTTGTCCTCACTTACACATATGAGCATAAGCAACCTTCTTCCAACATATTTGTTGAATCATGTGTTATTTTTCTGTTACTACTGGCACAATCTTTTATTATGCTTTGTTTCAGGATAGTTCCTTGTTTAAAAACACACTCCCTGAATTTTTAATAGGGCCTAGTAGCACTTCATCTTTAAAGAAAAATATTATTTCATGACTGAAGACTTAAAGGCTTGTTAAGACTGACTTTTTTTTTTTAAACTTTATTCATCAAGGGTAGATTTAATAAGCAAAAATGCTCTTTTAGCAGCACCCTGTTCTCCCAAATACACCAAAAAGCTACTTAATACAGTCAATTTTATCTGTTGGGCTACGAGCAGCACAACTGCAGCTGATTAGTGGTAAAGTGCCTTGCTCAATGCTCAAGGCAACTGCTGCTAATTCATTTCCTCACCCAGATGTGTCCTGCAAATCAGCATAAAACTGGCTGCTTCTCCAACCCTCAGTCCACTGCTGACATTTTTGGAGCTTGGCAAACAATGCAGGAAATCTCTTGCACTCTGCTTCAAATCAAACTAAGACATCTACAGCGCCACATGAATAAAATATCGCTTGGTGGATTGTGCATCACAAGAAAGGTTTGGCTCCATACTTCCTTTTCTTTGATTATGGGTTTTTGAAATTAAACTTTTATTAAGGCTGTTTTCACATCTATGTGGTTTGGTCCAGGGTTCATTTCCCCTCTTGATACGGTTTGTTTGTGCAGGTTTGAACACAGCAACCACACCATGATTGTTTTGAAGAGGCGGTCTCAGTCCGATTCCAAACAAACTTGGAGCAGTTTGTGGTTTGAACATGAACTGCACAACTTCCAAACCAAATGCAACTCAATCTATTGACCTACTATTTGAACTAGAATCAGAGACAGCTATTTGCATTTTCCCTGTGAAGTGACTTAAGTTCTATGTGTTATAACCCTCACAAAATTTATTTCAATCTTTTCTTACAACCACGTTTTCAAATAGGAATCTCAATTTCAAATGAAACTCTTATTGTGAACAATTCTACATCTCAAATCTTAATATTCTTTCTTCTTTTTTCCTTTTTAGCCTCTTGACAATTACAAAACAGGTGACAGAATGATCATATTTCTTAAATGTTAAAGGTGCCACGGGTTAGAAAAATGACGTTATCACCATTCAGTACAATTCAAAACATATTCATCCTAACTGCACCTTCTTGCTCTCTCTGACCTTTTCTACATCACTCAAAATACGCTGACATGAAACAGCATGGCCTGATGAACGGGAGGAGGGGACATCTACTCCCCACGGCCTCTCCTGACTGATACAAACTATGAGCCAAGTCATTTTGGCCACTAAACACAGAGAAGAACTACAGCAAATTAATGTCATTTGGAGAATTAAAACTCCTTCTGTGACAGTGGCAAATGAAATATTGTTTTTAATATTCACGCATGCAGACAAGTGAAATAATGAGACTTTATTTGACTTAGAATATATGCAAAAATTAAATTATACTGAGCAGCAATTTAAAAAGGGACACTTTCACAGCATGCCCGCTGCACAGCAGAGCTATTTTGTGACTTGTGGAGCTAGTCTGACTGCCAGTCGGGTGCAACACAGAGGCATGATGCAGGGAAATGTTCACAATTCCAGAAAAATGAATGGAGGTGAAGAAGAGCCAGAAAAATTTCTAATTATCGTGTCCAACTTCAAAACAAAATGCATCATCCCTTCCCAGTTAAATTAAAATTGAGCCAACTTGTGTAGCATGTATAGCCTCTGGAACTCTGAAACCCTCACCTTTAATTACTGTACCTCCATCACTGTAAACATTTAAACATCAGAGTTCAGGAATATGAAACTGAAGTGTCTAAAATATCAAGTTTGAGAAAAGGTTTTGACCACTAACATAGCATCAGATGGAACACAGACCAAAGATGCATCATTACTGCTAAAAGGCTATGGGAAATTTTGCGAGTCCTTGCCAGAATCCAGTCGGCTTTACCACCATCTACAATACGTATCTAAATCAGAACCAAAGGATTTAAGGATTGTTCTTCATTATTAGAAGAGCCAGAGCCTAAATCTATGATGATTAAAACTGATGACATTCATGGCCTATTTTACAGTTTTGATTGCAACCAATAATATTTATCACAGGAAATTCCATGAGATATGGTTCCATTTCTTTTTATATGAAAGACAGAAACAATGCAGTTAATATGAAAAATACCATTTCAGATATGAGACTGCTGCATTCTTATTGCTCAGATTAGTTCTGTTAGATGTTCTATAATAATGTCACTGCTGTCATTTTTGGTTGTGAATTATGTGAATTTTGTCGTAGTAAGATCAGTGATGATGTAATTACACCAGATTTCATGGTTATAACCTTACAGTGTAAACACCAAGGAGAAAATACAAGTTGACATAGCTGCTTTTTTTTTCTTTCCATCTGTCCTTCATATCTGTCTGCATATATAGTCATGATATATGCCATGACTGGCAAAAACCTTTTTTGTATATATATTTATGTGTGCAATTTGATCTTGCTTCATCTGCTTTTACATCTGTTTATTTAATTTTAAACTTCAATTCGTGAAAGAGGGAAATTGGCTTTGCTAACACGTCTTAATGTGCTAAGATGCATCAACACTGCAAACTGACACATCCTTCTGGCAACACTAAAAGAAATTATCACACCAATCACAGTGATTTCACAAATCTTTTTTTTTTTTTAATCAGAGTTTGGATTTTAAACTCTGTGCATGCAGAATTCCCATCTGAAGTCTGCAGCAATTTGTCATGAAGCTTAAGGTATTTTTCAGTGTTAAAGAGGTTAATAGACAATTATAATGCCTGTATATTATCGTAGAATGTTCCTGTCAAGACAGTATGAAGAGCTACATGGAGATGGCTATAATTATTAAACACTGGAGTTTGATCATCTATCAAACATAGAAATGCATGTACAAAGACACACACACACACAAACACGCGCATACACACACACATACAGAGCCTCTGTAAGACATGACATTTGTCACTGCAGCTTTACCACTTTCCATGGTGTTAATTTTATTTGGACAGGCATACTGGCTACTGGCAGATTTACCAATTCAGCAGAGTCCAGAGCCATTTTTCAAAGACCAATTACCAGCCTGCGTCTCATCGATCAGAGGGCTCCTTGTTCACTTGGAGTGACATAAATTAACTCCTGTGTTCCTAAGCAAATCGGGGGAAACCAGCACTGTTGCACTTGTCATGGAGCTGCATTCGTTACTGTATACAGATTTTCATCTTCTCATCTGAGGCCTGTGAATGTGTATATTGCCAATGTGTGTGTGTGTGTGTGTGTGTGTGTGTGTGCGTGCNCTGTGAATGTGTATATTGCCAATGTGTGTGTGTGTGTGTGTGTGTGTGTGCGTGCGCACGTGCGTGTGTGTGTGCGCGTGTGTTTGCTGGAGGTTGTAAATGCCAACAGTAATTAAAGAGATTCAGAGCTGGTATAGGTGACACGGAGCGTTGTGTTCCATTTCTGTCACTGCTTTTGATGGGTGACGCTGTGTGCATGCGCCTGTGTTTTCCATCTGAATTTTACACCTCCTGCTCTATGTTCATCTCTAACAATGTGTGGAAGGAGTCAGAAAGTCATCCAAGAAATATTTCGTCTATTTATAGTCACATAAACATCATTACAATACGCGGCGGCTGTTTATGAGTGAAACTTGGAGAGCAAATATTGCTTAGATGAGCAGATTTCTGCGCTACTATGTCATCAAACAAGCTCAATATGCTGTTAAGGATAAGCGGAATTAAAAGCAGAGGGCATTTATTTTAGAAATTGTTTATAGTGGCATACAATCTGTTTGAAGTGAAACGCTCAGGAGCACATGAAAAGAAACTGTGATAGTACTGAAACCGATGAAAAGGAGATGTGTGAAAAGCTTCTGTGTGTGTGTGTGTGTGTGTGTGTGTGTGTGTGTGGTAGTGTGGTAGCTAGTGGGGGAAAGGTTGTTGTGTGTGTATGGGGAAGGATGGGGTGGGGCACTTGGAATCAGTGAAGGGAGGGTGCGTGTTTGTGTTTACCTCAAGGGTTTTGATCTCTTTCCTCACTAAGCAGAGAGGAGTCCATCAGCAATAGATACTTCTTCAATTATTCAGGAGTTTGGCATGAAAAATAAATGGCTGCTTCCTGCACTGTGAGGCGTGGTGTTTTTCTCTGGCTCCGCTGAGTCTTTGGCCTACTGTAAGCTCATACACAGGTTAGGTTGTTTGAGTGAATTGTCTCACCAGAGAATAGATTACCACATTCGTCTTCATACTGGTCAAAACCACAACTACCACAACAGTGCAGTGCTCTGCAACTGTTTCAGCATGAAACTCCTGGCCGGTGTAATGTCCGGGTCAAATGAAATCAGAAGTATTGTTCAAGTTAAAAATAGGGTCTGGAAGTGAAAACAAGAAAACAGGAGGAAAGCAGCTCAACAGAAACTCTCCTGCAATGTTAACTATTTTGATCCCACAAACTACAGTTAAAAATAAGGGGCTTGAATATGTTTCAAGACAGAAAAGTCTGGTTTTCAATGTCTGTTTTCAAAAATTGGTAACATTCTTCCATTTGCAAATTTTCATCAAGTCAAACCTGATGAAAGGTATGTTGCTTAGGTTATGCCACCCAAAATCTAACTTATGAGCATCAAATGCTCACTGACCCTAGTAACCCTAGAGTCAGTAGGTAGCTGTAAAAAGTGCATTCTTTACTGATGAAGAATGCTGGCTATAGTACTCTTGTTTTACAGTAAGAAGGTCCAGGGTTCAAAGTCCTGGTCCCTTCTGTTGATGGTTTGGTCTTCTTAGGGTCTTACCAGTCTGCTTTCCTTAACCATCAAAAATGTGTGCTAGAATAATGAATCCAAGTTGGCCGACTCCCACTGGACTTGGACCAGGAGCTACACTGTGGGTGCCCTTTCCTCCTAGTAGTTAGTAGTAGTTACCTCTTAGTAAAATCCATAGCAATTTCTTAAACTATTGCTGCATCATAAGCTAGTCCAGCCATATACTTAGTAAGTATTTTTCCAAAATATGGCTTAAGACACTGGTTACATCTTAATATTCATGCATAGCTGTCAAACAAGCAGCCATGTGCTGGTTTGAGCATCCATCTCTTGTTCTTCCATGAGTCATGACCACCTTACAGCTCACTCCAAACCAATGGAAAAAGGGAAGGAGGGTGCCGGAAATTAATGCAAGCAACTGCTTGGAATGTCAAGATGCCGGCCTCTTGCTCATCCATGATCTGGAATTCATCAGACAGCCAACAAGTGAGCTAGGATAAGAAGGTCATTGGTCCTGATCAATGGAAGAACACAAGGCATATGTTGCTTGCAAGCTCTATTTGGTTTGTAGATGACTGAGAAGGATACAGTGTATTTACCCATATTTTGTTGAACGTTTCTAACATACTGACCATATGATGGGGTAAAGGAGAAGGTATTTATGCTGCAGAAGTGATTAGAGAAAGTTTTATGCATGTTTATAATATCATGATTATTGACATCCTAGTAATCAACATGAATCCAAGCTGATTCTCGCTAGCATTCTGCATCAGTGAGGAAACTTAACAGCTACCTTGCCAGTCAACAGGAGGTCAGTGATTGATATTGAAAAGAAGATTCTGGGCAGTGTATTGCTCTAAGTGTTTTTTTCAAAATACATTACAATATGTAAAGCCATACTCTCATTGCATGTTTTTACAAATCCTGTACCACCGCTTTTAACTTGTCTAACATGTTATGTGAACTCACCGAGGAGACTGCACAGTGAGGTGTGGGTACATGAAGGTAGTTCTCTGAACAATACAGCCTGTCAGCCAGCTCACTACCATGATTAGACTGGACATGACCCAGTTTTCTCTGATGTAATGCCACTTTGTTCTAGTTGATAGCCATTTGGCATAAGCTGACTTTTCCTCTTTGTCTGCTTTTAATGGTTCTTACTTTTTCCTTCTTCTCCTGTCTGACTAATTCCTTCCTCTTTGTGTCATTGTTTATTTTTTTTTTTTTTAGAGAGCTTCCAGCTATAAAGCAAATGGTGTGGAGAAAAAATAGCTCTGATGTTAATTCTCTTTCTACTTCTCTCTCTGTCCAGGTGGTCCATCACGTTGCTCGTCTCCTCCATGTGACTGCTGTTGCAAAAACCACAAAGGTGATGGAGAGGGTGAGAGCGGCACATCCTTCAATGAGCTCTCCACATCCAGCTCTGAGAGTCAATCAGAGGCCAGTTCTCCACAGGGAACAGTCATTTGTGGCCCAGTCAGCCGCCAACCACACCCCCACGCTAATGTCCAGACTCTGGATAGGCCACCGAAAAAGGGCCCTGTTGCAATGCTCCAACAGTCTGAACAGCGGCGGAAGAGTGACCTGCTGCGCACGTTGACGGCCAGCTCCCGCGACACCAGCACCTGCAAGAAGAGGCCGGCGAAAGAGAAGCTGACAGTGGAGGAGGAGCTGGAAAAGTGCATACAAGACTTCCGCAAGATCAAGATCCCCGAGAGGTTCCCTGAGAGGAAGTACATGTGGCAGGCCGACTTACTCAGAAAGTATCGCATGTAGGCCAGGAAACAGGACAGAGAGAGAGTCGTCAAGAGGCCAAGGATAAGTTTACATGCTTGTTGATCATGACTTTTGCGATAAAAGTGAGAAATACCAAACTCATTTGTTTCCTCCAGTTTATAAAGGAACCTTCACCTTGATGCCAGTAGGTTGAAAGTCTACACAGAAACAAGAAAGAACCATACAACAAGACTGTTCTCTTATTGATGTATGTACAGTACTGTATGTATGTGTGTATGTAGTTTAGGCCTGCTGTATGTAAGTATGTGTATGTGCTGTACCTTGGTGAATGCTTCACAGCTCTGAATAATTTATCCCCGAGGACCAATCAAAGTAGGTGAAAGACATCCTCTCTGAGCCAGCCAACCAGCTGAAGGTGTGCTAATGGCTATACTGGGGGTCACTGAGGGTTACTGGACTGCACAAGGCGTCATCTGTCATTTCACTAAAAAAAAGCCCCAGTTTTAATCTACAAAGAAAACACTAATTTAGTATGTGAATGTGTGTGTGAGAGTGCGTGCGTTCACACCCAGGTGGCCTAGAGGTCACAGATGAATCTGCATCAGAACCTATTAATAATTCATGCTGTCCCGACAGCGCTCTCACTATAAATACACCCAGAGCGTTCTGCTGCCTGGGTGGCATAAACACAACTGGGTCGATTCCAACACTTTTGGCAATACCGGGGGACTTCTGAGGTAAAAGGAGCTACAATTTCATCACCACCACCATTAATTCACTCCATCTAATCCATCACTAGTATTGCAAACTTTCCAAGTGAATCAAAGTGTAGTGCATTACATTGATTTTTGTGTTGTCCAGATGCCGAGCGATGCCCAAGTGACTGAATAAGGAATAAGTTAAGGAGTGAAAGATTGGATAGTGCAAAAAAACAGGAAAATGGAGGTTCATTAAATAGAAATAACACACATTTACAATCATACCCTTGACATCCAGCAATAAGCGCATCAACAGATTAAGTTTACGTATCAGCACTGCAAGCAGTCATGCTGTCACACAAACAATGATCATTCATGAGGTCATTTTACCATGCTTGGTATGATAATGAGGGACATTAAATATAGATGGAATGAGACAGGATTGCTCCATTCTCAGCCTCTCAACAGACTGATGCTCTCTGCCCTCCCTGTTGACACACTAATCAATAGTTATTGATGATCGGGTCCGGTGATTGAGCTGATAGATGTGATTCTTGTTTACAGATATTAATGAAGCACCAGGGTTACTGAAAAAGTCATGCTTTTCATGGATTCAGTGACTATTGGTGATTATTCATGTACTCATCTGTGTTCTCTGGCTCTGTCAGAGTCATTGTTTTGTACTGCAACATGGTTAACAAGGCAGGCAGCTTCTTTCATGCATGTTAAACTTAAAAACAGATTATCTTGGATTGTTTGACTGAAATGTCATGTGTCACATCCAAGCCTGAATGTCTTATAAGTTATTTTGGAAGTTAAAACATACATTTTACGTGCAAATAAAATGATTACATGATGATTGGTGATGATCACACTGATCATGATCATGTAAATTTCATTTATGCTAACCATTTACAATTTGTCAATCTAACTGAAAACGCATTTTTACATATATATACAGTATATATATATATATATATATATATATATATATATATATAAAGGATCAGATAGACAAGCACACTTAGGAAAAATAGTAAAGCTGATGATCAAAACAACTAAGATAAAAGCTTGCTGAAATATTAAGAAATCAAAGTTTATGATGATAAAGTCTACATTAAAATCAAATTTAGGTGGATTTTGATTCCTGATTGCACAGCCAATGTACATATGAGACAAATTTGATCAATTATTTAGATTTCTAAAGAAGCAGTTGATGATTTCATTTAGAAGGCAAGAAATGTGTTAGAAAGGCAAACAGTGGGCTGTGACATAGATGGAAGTTCTAGTTTGAGTGAATGAAGTTATAAATGTTGATAAATTAATTGGTAGAAATGAACTTTCAGAGCGATCTCCTGGAGAGTAGAAAAGCGTTATGGTTGGAAATAGAAATAAATCACATTTTATGACTGAGCTGCTTACAGATTTGTCAGTTTATGGATGTGCAGAGGAGTGGGCTTTATAAGTAATCACAGATTTTAGCAAAGAGTAAATTTTACAGTTTAATCAAAAGCACACATTTATGTATAAAATATGCAAAATGTATAAGTTTTACTTTACCAAAAGATCAGTTTATTAAAAAAAAAAAAACATCCATTATGTTAATACAAATGGAAAATTAAAATGTTTTATTATACTTATTTTTCTACATAAATGCTTTTAAATTAATATATTATCTAATACCCTTATGTTCCCCACTCATGAAAATGTCATGGATAGTAAAGAAAACTTCCAGTTATACTCAATGGTGCCCACACATCTGACATGATTACAGCACACAGTACAGTACAATAAAGGTGCAATAGGTGCTAGATATAAACAAGTTTCCACTTGTCATTATAGTGAATACAACTTATTTTTCTACATAGCTGGAATATTACATTTTCATTTTAAAGTCATTTATCTTATCAGTTGAAGTTAAAATATCTCAAGCCAGACTACATATCATATGTAAATAAACACCATAAATCATTCCTAACCTGAATAATGTATTATACTCTATGTTATGTATATAGCAAAACATGGAAATCATGAGGCGTGGCTGCTACGCTGTTCTAAATGATGCGGTAGATTGATGCTCATGTAATACACTTTTGTTTTTCATCATAAAAAAGTAATACACAACTATAAATATACATATCTAATTCGAATGTAACAATTGATCAATCAATTCTACAAAACAACAGGGTCACAAACAGAGAGTCAGCACATCGACCTGACAGTCACATAGGAAGCTGTTGGTGATTAAAACATTTAATTTTCTCAACTGTGTAACAGATATTAAAATGGTTTCCATCTAGAGTTTGATTGCTTGGTTTGAGCGACAGGTTTTGGGATTATGTAGAATAGACTGATCACTCACAAAGAAGCTACAAAGAAGCATATAATTTACTTCTTCCGGTTTCTTTACTACATAAAAAGAGACAAGAAACAGCTGAATATGAGCTTTACTCCACATGATAGTTTGGCCTCATTTTATTTTGCTTTGCTAGGTTTTCCAAGAAAGAGCAAGGTGGTGATCTGACCCGAAACACATTCAGGTTCATATGCATGAATCTGCGCTTGTGTGCTTTGGACAGCTACTTTCTGGCCAAATGAGCTAAACTGAAATCATGTTTGATGTGAATGCAACCCGAAGCACAACTCTGACTGTCAGGACCAAATCGTTGCACAGCCTTCATATATTTTTGACATCTACAGTACTTCCATTCTATTCATATTCAGCTCACAAGCTCAAAACAGCATCTGAGCGAGAAACATACTTTACCAAAATCATACTAGGGACCCTCTCATACTCTTTCAGTGTTTGCTTTTACCATTTGAAAAGCAGGGTGGGTTTGCTTACTTTGAGATGAATCTAATGTCCCTATGGTATAAAACACAGAAGTAAATCTGTCACAGAAAACTATGTGGGAGCATTTCCAAACACAAATCTATGTCAAAATGTGGTTTGAAACACTGCAACAGACCAATACACCCAGTGGCTTTCAAGAGTAGATCACAGCTGTTTTGCACAATATGCTGTATAAAGTTAGCAAAGAAACACAAAGTATTTGAACAAAAAGGTTAATAATAATCATCTCACATGCACAACACAGAGACAAATAAGCCACCTGTCATGAGAGAAAAAAAATATTATTTATTGTATTATAGATATTTATGCTGATCTGTTTTTGTCCTCAGAGCAAATGAGACATGATGATATTCAGTTTTTGGGCATGACATGAATCAAAGACAATGGAAATCATGAATGAACTAAACAATACAGAATGAATGCAAATGTGTTTACAAGAGCTGTATGAAAAGAAAGACAGACATGCATTTGTCAGTTTATGTCACTTTGAGTGCACAACTAAGCCTGTGATTTTCTTTGCTGATGTACACGACATCCTTGTACATGGCTGCAGGCTCAGTTATGTTTTCTTCTTGCTTTGATGAGCCTGCGAACCACAAAGAAAACCACGACAGACTGATAACATGTGCCGTCTCTAATTAAAGGGTGTGTGTTTTGGTGTGTTGTTCTGAAAAAAAGGTTCAGAAACATTGTGAGCATGTTGGTATAAAAACATTATAACAGATTTAACCTAGTCTGTTCTTGTGAAAAAGAAAAAAAAAGTTATGTCAAAAACATATTTACCAAAAAAGAAAACTTGCAAAAAAAAAAAAAAAAAAAAGAGAATAAAAGCACAAATGTGTTGATAGTGTCTGCTGTTCCACAGGTGTATAGAATTATCTATTAAAATTCAACTCGACAAAGTGACTGAGCTCCTGCAAAACAGAGCGATACTCACAGTTTAGGAGAAAAATAATCATGGTAATACTGTATTATCTGAAACTACTCAAAGATGTTTATATGCTCTATGTTCTTTCAGTAACAATTGTTTGCAAAATCCTATACTGTAAAATATAATATAATGAGAAAACCTGTCTATCAAAGTTAGTGTGATCTTAATTATCAACAGCCAAACCTCCATGGTGAGAGTCGCCCTGTATTCCAGGTCTGACGTCCTGAGTCTGCCTTTAGCAACCGTGCAATTCATTGGAGAGTCTTTAGATACTGAGCATATAGTCATTTTGAAAATGTATGAGTACAACCAATAAACAGACGTGCTGTACAGCGACCTGTGAGGTGTGTCTATTCTCATGTTATTATTATTATAAAAAAGGTGACACCGTTTAAAGACCATACTGGTGATTTTGCACATTTAAGCCCAATAAATACAACCTGCATACATGTTACATTACTGTCAACTATTTTCCAGAACTGTACTGTATTTTTCTTGCCAAACTGTGGCATTAGTAATGGAGGTATGCCTACAAAACACAAGATATATGTGGCAGCCTTCATATGCCTAGTTCATGTCAAGTACTGTATACTGCTGGCAGCTCAGGCTGTATCTTCTGCAAATTTAAAATGAAGTAAGTTGTGGAAAAAGGTCTCATAATTTGATGATGCATCTATCAATGCAGAGAACTGTAAAGCCCAGTATAATAACTAATTCAACAAGCAAGAATGTATAGTATTTGTGAATATGTTTTGTCGCAGTTTGTGACTGAAATTTTACCAAACAGCAGAGTCTTTAGATGTAGCAGGTATTGCCAAAAGAGACCATATTCAAAGTTCCAGTAGCCTTAGAGTTTCATAGAGGTCAAGCACTTGTACATGAAACATTGCAGACAGAAGGCAAGTCAAGAACAGGTTAGGGCTGGATGATATGAATTTTTTTTTAATCACAATATATCTTTTTATACTGATTAATATTGATATGTATCATGATATAAATCATGGTAAAGATTCTGCTGCATATCAAGTCACTTGAACTTAAGATTTATTTTAACATTTTCTTTATGCATGTTCTGAACGTAAAAAAAATAGCCAACAGTTTATGAACTGAAAAACTGCAAATTGTTGTCAACATAAAAATAATTTTAACAAAAACTTCAAGCAGTGAAGGAGAACAAAAAACTTGCACAAACATATTGAACACTTAGCTCTGAATGGTAATAAAGTGCAAACAACTGTGCCAGTTACAAAACAAACTAAAATTTCAAAGTAGCGTGTCTTAAGAAACACAGCTTAAGCATTTTAGTGTGAAACATAAAAAATTAAATATCAAGTCTTTACACATTGGCACACACTGGCAAATTTTACAGTGAACATCACCACTGTTTTGTGTCAGATTTTAACCAAAATGACACCACACTGCTGACATTTTTTTTTAAGCTTGCTTATCCACAACATCCACTTTCTTTGGGACAGTAATGGCTGTTGAGCTGTTACTTTCTTTATCATTTGATTTTTTTTCCTCTGGAGTTTCATCGCTTTCTGACGTTTGCTCACATATCACCACACAGTCTACAACGTGTTCACCATTCAACTAAATGCTGCTTTGAGGAAGTGGGCAGGCTGTTATTATGACACCGCCACCAGATTGGCTAGTTTGTTCCAGTTCTGGCACGCTATTGACTGTTTGAGCCGTCATTAACTTACTGTATTCAAGCACCGTTTTCCATCGATTTTACATTGACGTCCTCATTTTTACATCAAAGATTTTTTTACATCGTGATACAATTATATATCATTTATATCGTCCAGCCCTAGAACAGGTACAGTTATTCAAGTAGGATATAATGGCTAAAAAAAGTCAAGGAAAGTTAGACAATCTGACAAATAACAGAAGTAAACTACCCTCCATACAGTAAACACTGAGAGGCTAATGAGACAGGAAGCAGCTGTCCAGGCAGGTGTGAAGCAAGTGATTTACTGAAACAGGAAAGCTGAAAATCAGCTGAGACAACAGGAGAGGTGAGTACTTAAAAAACACAGACACTAATCAACTAAGGAGCCGGAGAATGAAGAGGGGAGAGGAAGGGATGAAGCAGGAGAGCCGACGACATTCTTTTTCTTTGCAAATGACACAGACACATGTAAGTAAATCCATACAAACTATGAAACCATGTCTACCACCTCCTCCAACTGTTCTAACAAAACGTCAAGGCAATTAATGCATCTATTTAACAATGGCATATGGAGAGAAATCTGCTATTCCTGTCAGACTGGTTCGTCCCCTGACAACACACTTAATTATACGGATTTCAAAGTAGAAATCAGGAGGAGAGAGTCTGGTTTTGAGAGAAGAATGTGTGTTCCATGTCCCTCTTTGTGGCTGCCAGCTCTCCGTGGAAGGGGAGAGGAGGGGGAGTATGCATGAAAGGCTTAAAATAGCATCAGTGGGATCAGCTATCTTCTCAAGATCAGGCGGCTGGTGCTGAATGTGGCTCTGAGAGCTGGACCAAGCCTGTGATGAAGAGGCTGATAAAAGAAATGGGTAGAGGGGAGGATGAGGAGGGCGTGCACACAAATTGTAATGAATGTGATGAAGAGTGTAGAAGGAAGAAAGATGGAAAAAGGAGGGAGATGAGAGGTCAGAGGATGGAAAAGACAAAAAGGAGGTTAGATGATGGAAAGAGGGGGGAAGGTGAGAGGTAGTAGTGGCTATGTTTTATGGAAACAGGGGAACATATGGGACCAGTGAGAAGAAGTACAATAATATGAAAAGAAGCAGGTAGAAAGCAAGGTGTACATTGTAAAAAAAAAAAAAAAAAAAAAAAAAAAAAAAAAAATCTCTACTGGAAATAAGCAAAGTATTGGCAATTTAATTAATTTTTCTAGTATTAAATAAAACTATAAAGGAGTTAAGTAGAAATGACAAGCACTGGATTTCTTAGAAACAGCATAAACATTTATTTGTTAACCATCCAATCCACTTTTCAGTTTCATTTTTAGCAGTAAGTTTGAAAAAATGTCTGATTATCATAAAAGATAAATTACCAGTAAGGCCAATTACATTGTAGCAAATATAATAATCTAGTGCCTGATATGATTATTGCCAGTGGATAAGAAAGAAATGAGATTCAGTCACTTTAATACAAAGATTCTGAGACTCCTGAATTCATATTTTCGCAGTGTAGGTGTATGACAGGACAATAAGGAGTATGGATGGAGGTAAAGAAAATGAAATAAAAGATAAAGAGGTGGAAGAAAAATAAATATGGAGGCTTTGTTGGCTGTCAACATCCATCTCATCCATCTCCAAGATAAGAGGTCCAACTACACGATGGGTTTTCCAGCTTTACGGATGAAAGCGGGTGTTGCTACAATGCAATCAGATCAGCCGTGTGTGTCGTTATTGTTGCCACTATCTGGGATGATTTTCCCACAACCCAGCTGAATGATGCATGCTGCCAGGCTTTGTGGAGCAAACAATAGTACAAGGCTTTGTGTACAAAGGGCTGATCCGCTCTGGTTGTGTCCAGAAGCTACTATCGCTGTGACACGATGAGTAAAAGGACAGTTAATATGTTATCTCTTTTCTCTGTAAACTGAGCTACTTCTTGTCTTTCCTGTGCAATGGAATTTATGCAATGGCAACATCAAGTTGATATTGTGTGAGTTGTTCATTTAGAGCAAACATGTCAGCAAAAGGCAAAGAGAGTCAATTACAGGGTTTCAAGAGCTTCTCTGAAATCTTCACAGTTTATCTTGTCAGCGTCTGACGTTCAGCATATAACAGATCATCTCCACACTGTTTTTGGTGTCCATTTTGCTTTGTAATTCATTGGACAGGATTCATAAAACACAGCACCAGACTTTATGTGTCGATAAATGTGTCATGCACAAAGTAAGACCTGTTTCCTATTATTCTGAAGCAGTAGATCGTTTATATCAATTTATATTGTTCAAAATAATACTTTTCAATTCTCTTACACAGTGTGGGATCCCAGCTGAAAATTATGATATTTCCAGTTAGAGGGATCATAACCTTACATTAGGCTGCTGGTACTGAGAGTGAAAATTATAGGGTGATGTGTGTGATTGGTGAATGTAGAAGCAGTGTTGGTGTACTGTTAATAGAAGATGGATTTTAGGTCTGAGAGGTGCTGAGTGAGGGTGTAATGGGCGGCAGTGGTTTAAAGCCAGAATTTATTATTGAATCTTCTGTCAGTTTATTGGAACTGATTCAATACAACATGCGGCTTGTAAAGAAGTGCAATGTGATCCATCAAATAATTTTGGTTAAAGGTGTAAGAGATTGAGGTATTGAGCATTTGATAGGAGCTGAGCTGTATGTGTGATTTATGTCTCTTTAATCCATTTTGCAATGCTCACTTATTAGGTACGTTCCAGTGTCAAGGCTGAGAAAAATCTCATAACCAGCGTTCACTTATGCACCAGGCACTACAGTTAATGGAGACAGAACCATTAACTCCATTAAGCAATACACAGCATACAATGTCACAATCCTTTATGCCATAATTCAAAGCAAACTATCAGAGGTTCAGGTCATTTTGAGTCATATTAGCAATGTGTAAATGAGTGCTAGAGCAGACATTAGGCAATGTTCATTGTCATAAATCTAATGCACCATCAAACAGGCAGCCACATTCATAACATACCCACTCAAGGTCAACCTGAAACCTGCTAAAACTTAATGGGGACCCATCATGGATAGATTATCAAGTGAGCTAACCAGGCACATGCCCAAGGGATGAAGAGCCCCTAGGCCAGAGCCTGATGCATGATGATGCTGTCACTAACTTCACTGTTGCGAAAGTTTGGACAGAAGGGCAGAGGCAGCGGTTTTAAAGGCGTCCATGCCCAAATTGATTGTCTAATAATCTACCTGTGGAATCCACATTGTCCTGGTCAGTTTAGCTCTTAAACATTGAGACAGCTCTGATCACTGTCAAACTCTTTAGACTATTTTTAGATATGTTTGAAGCACAAGTGGATACCTTTTGCTAATTGCTTTTATTGCTTTTGAAGCATTTTGCATGCTGCTTTTGAGCACTTCATATTTTATCCACTTGTGTTGAGCATTTCTGGAGGAGCGCCCTGAGCGCTTCATATTGATAAAAAAAAATCAACTGAGCAAAAGAAATGCTCTACATTCTCAGTTTTCAATCCTGGTCCTCAGGATCCACCCCACTGCATATTTTCCATCTCCCTCTGCTCAAACTACTCCAGTTTTAGCTAATCAGGTGATTTAAGCTAATCGAGATCTGGGAGGCACCAACACTTGGTGAACACACCTGCTTTAGTTAGGTGTTGGTAGAGCAGGGAGAAGATGGAAAATATGCAGTCTTGTGAATCCTGAGGACCAAAATCAAAAACTTAGAATCTACACCACCTGCTTTTTCTTAGAGTGGCAAGTATTCCCAACTGAACTGTCCACAACAAAGATAAAGCAACTGGATATTATACTGGATATCATACTGGATCTAACGAAGAGAATCTAGCAAGAGATTAACAAAAACTATCAGGCTTAGAAGAAGGTTGATGTAGGCAACTTAAGAGTTTCAGGTGAGTTTCTAGATTTATGTCACTACTGTGTTTTGGACTGGCTGAAAGCAGTTAGATCATTATCATGCTTAGCCTGCTGACTGACAGCTGATTATATGTTGCCTAGTAACAACAAGATGCCTTTACATCCAAAAATGGATCAGGATCAGAGCCGCAGGGGGGAAAAGAATCACTTTGCTTTGTGGTATCTGGTTTGATTGCAGCCTTAGACACCTTTTTCCACGTTAATATAATCCTATAGGTTATATAGACTCTATATAAAGAGCTGTTCTCATCCAACTTCAGACGTAGACCTCAATTACAACTAAACAAACCCAAATAAAAACAACAGATGCTGCATAGGAAATAAAATGCATGCTGATGAAAGCAGCATAGAGACATTTCCATAAGCCTATAAGACTGCATAGCCCAGTACATTTTATTATTACTATGCCACACTGTTGGCTAAATATAACAAACTGGTGATAATAGTTTTTCCTTTGGACTCTTCAACTTAAATATGTTAGATAATGTCATATTAAGAAAGGTCAGTGACAAGCATGATACATGGTTTACATTTAACAGAATTATATGCATGTGAAAAAGTGAAATTCTCACTTGAGTGGATTTAGTGTTAAGAGTCTTACATCTTCATATATTAATACCTTCACTTTGAGTGGGAAGTAAATAAACTTACTTATGCAGCACTTTTCAATGCAAAATTATATGGGCCGATGCTAAATGCTGACTTGGTCTACAGAAGGTTATTCTGGTGTTTTCTGGTGTGTGTAAAGCTAGTGTGGGGAGTGCTGCGCTCTCAGGATTTCTCTACCATCTGCCTTGTAGGGACAAAAGAGCATTCATCCATCCATCCATTTATCTATAAGAGCCACATCATGGGCTCCTTCACATATTAAATAGGCCAAAATAAATCAATATCTTACAAGTAGGAGAGATCAAGTCTCTGTGTGTGAGTGCACATGCATGTATATGTTCATGCATGCAAGTGTGTGTGCTTTCTCTGATGGATGTGAAGAAGACAGCTGCTTCATTTCCTGTACTGACATCATTTGAATGTCGACGTTTAATGACAAGAAAAGCAACTTTGCAGACCTTGAGGCACAAAGGCTGATGAAAGTGTTGTCATACATGTTCAGGTGGTAAAGCTTTTCCAACTTTCTAATATGGGTATATGAGCAGTCAAATGTTTACATAATGTTTGAATGTGTAATCTTTAAAGCCTAAAAGTGTGATCTGATGAGTTTTTCATTTCGAAATGAGAGAACTAAGATGGAATACAAAGCCAATGCGAAAGTGAACATCTCTCTTGCCAGGCTCCAAGTTACTCTATTTATACCTCATTGTTGAACTGTCATATTTTTAGAAATGTTGGCTCTTGCACATTCGGTTGCCTTTGCTGTCAACAGAATTGTGTCTGCTGATAACAGATCAACTAACATAGTGGGCTGCTGACAGCTTCATCACGAAAACATGTCATTATAGTTCTATTTGAAGGTCTTGGATATTGGACCGTATTACTGTCCCACATAATTTGTTCCAGAAGTTTCTACTGTTCCATCCAAACACTTAATACCAAATTTTAAAGGTGCCAAAACAATAAAAATAAGCCAGTCGTCATTTGTACAGCATTTTTAGCAGTTGGCTGCAACCGTTTCCAGCACCTCATTAGTTCAAACTATAAAATAAATCCTCTAAAGCAGTTTACATCACGCACACAAATGCACGCTATATATACATGCACAAAGACATACTGTTTGCATAAGCTGTAGGGAGGTCTCATTAAGTATAAGACATTAATAGTGCAACACATTGTAATATTTAAAGTGTTAATTAAAGTGCCACGCGGGAACAGAATCTAACATGCTTCATTGACTTTGTGCAAAATCACCTTTAATGCTCTAAGTCAGCAGTGCTGCGGTTGGTGAATGACTTTGGTTTGTGTGGAAGAACATTATTGTGATAAATCTGATGTTAGATTTACACTTTGTTATCAGACCCTGTTAGCTAAGCTACAAGGCTGTGACTATTTGTGTAACACTCTGTTGGATTAATAGAGGATGCTCATTAACACAAGCACCATAATTAATTGCGCTATGCATGGCCTGGTTGGCAAACAAACACACTATCACCCAGATAAGTATAGCCATGTCTTGGGTAATAAATCATGTTAGATGTATACTGGTCAAATAGCAGGTTTTTAACTCTTCCTGTCAGTGTGCATGTGAAATATTTTACACATAAGATTCTTCTTTTCAAAGCACCACCACTGTTCAACTTTACAAAAATGACAACACAGTTTTCTGAAGTGACAGTTGAAAAAACAAGACTACAAAAACTAAGCACTGAATATAGAGAATGACCCATATAACCTAGAAGCTAGCCTGAGTTCTAATCATGCTGATGCACAAAATGAGAACATTCAGCGGAATATTCCCTCATAAAGAAATGTGACCATGTTTAGCGTCTCAATCCCATTGGCGACAACAAGAGGCTGAAAAGTTTATTACACTACACAACATGTAATGGTAATGAACAGTATACTGACATTTTTGCGATAAAAGCCTTGCCAGGTAGGACTGAAAATTCTACAGTTGCCTGAGGTTAATACCAGAGTGTAAGCCATAGGGACATTAAAATCATTTTTTTGTACTAGGCAATCTTTTTTGCATGATGGTGGAAGTTCTGACCTGCTAGTAACTGTGACTAGGATCTAGTGGTGACAGATGAAAGGTCAGAGGGTCACCGTTTTAAATCATTTGCTAGTAAACATGACTGTCAGAACCAAATTTCCTAACAATATGGCCAGTAGTTCCTCGAAACATCTTTCTCTGTGCCAAAGACGGACAGACAAACTCAAATGGCATTAGAAATACATTTAGACACAACAATACAGTTGAAGATGCTTGAACTGCTTTGCACAATTTGAAATTTGAATGGTGAATGAATGAATGGTGTCAAGTAAAGACTTCAGTGGGCTTCGTCTTTCCTCTAAATAGACAGCAGAAGTGCACTTTAACTGTCTGCAACAGGTTTGGGAGGAAAAAGGGCCATCTTACTGTCTAAGTCAATATCACAACTTGGAGGGATTTTGTATCTCTACATTGTGTTCCAGTGTTTAAAATATGCAGTAATTACATTCAACAAATCATTTTACCTGATACATGATTCATTAGTGAGCTTACACACTCATATTGTACTCACTGTTGTAGAGTTGGCACAAAAGTGCCCTAAAATAGACCATGTATCTTTTCTCCCGGGCAGCAAGACAGCAACATTAAATTTAAGTCTAGCCAGTGATTACAAAGTGTGAAGCCTGAAAGCCAACAAAGAAGCTGCAGACAGTCTGACTACAGAGCTCTGGAAACAGCGTGTTCTTTATGTGGATACCTGTTAAGTGCTGCCAAGGAGGCCACTAGTGATTTTAACTGTGGGAAACACAAGGACCTGCCAATAAGGCTGTCCAGTGATTATGGTATATGAAGCCGAAAAGCTCAGTATGTAGCTCTGAGGAGAGCATGGAGGCCTTTGTTAGGTTGACGAGGTGAGTACTGTTGAGACTAAGAGACACTCAACTCCCCAAGCATCAGACTAAGGTCAGCAGCTGAGGGCAGACAGGTGGAAGGCAGACATTTGAATTACTTCTTCATGCGTAGAGCTCATTAGTCAAGCAGATTCACTAACCTGTGATACAGCTTTATGAAATGATATATTAAGATGTGACTTATTAATAGAAAAGGTACACATACAGTATTTCTATCATATTTCATTTTAATCCAAACATGAAGATTTTACTTGTCAGTGCAATGTGTGTGGGAATACTTTTCTCCTGCCTGACAGCACAGACTGAATAATATATGCCCTAATTAAATATCAGACATAGAACACCAGTGGGGATAGAAAGTAACTTGGTGTAACTGAGGAGCTCTTTCTTCATGTACTTGTACTTTTTATGTAAGCTCTACAAATAGTATTTCTGCTGTCAACTGTTCTAGATTTTTGATGAAGCCTCTTTCCTTTCATCTTTGCCCTTTCATTCATCTGCTGCTAAATTTATCTTCATTGTAGATTTTCATTCATAATTTTCCAAGTTCTCCACTATTTCCATTTTCCAAAAAAGCCAAAGCCTTTATATTTCTGATGTTACCATTTCTGTCCAAACAACGTTCTTCCTGAATTCTAAGAATCAATTGGTTGTTGGATGGTGAACTTTAAAAT
Organism: Lucifuga dentata; assembly: GCA_014773175.1. NCBI lineage: Eukaryota > Metazoa > Chordata > Actinopteri > Ophidiiformes > Bythitidae > Lucifuga > Lucifuga dentata. The sequence continues at coordinate 301,280 of VXCM01000907.1, forward strand.
AGAATAGTGAACCATATCAACCATAATCTTCTCTGAGATTCAACCAAGGAAGTTTATAATTCACTTGCTGTCTCCTCAACGCCATTAGCATCCAAGTGTTTATACTATTTGCTGTCTTCAAGGGCTAGCATTTTATGAAGGTTCTATGCTTTAAATTCACCATCCTTACATTTTTGACCATCTAAATTTGAGTTAAATTCACACAATTAACTAAAGAAAAGTCTTCTTTAGACTGCGATTCTCGGGCTGTCATAGACAGAAGTTAACTGTGAGAAAATCATGACGAAAGCTTTGTTCATCAACCCAGAACTGTGGTTTTAGATCGCAGTATAAAACACATCCACAGACATCCAATTTAGTACTCCTATGGCCCAAGAGATCCTGCGACAAATTTAGCACCAAAATCTTAAAATCAAACTCCTGTTTGGACCCACGTTTATCAACCAGCGTAGATGGATGACAAGTTGATGGCTCGTTTCTACCAGCACAGTTTCTTTCCTGCTTGTTGTAGTGCTACAACTCACCAGGCAATTATCACACAATCTGACATGCATCACATATGATATCATACAGTCTGACACAGATACCCTGCAGATACCTATATGTTCATTGCAGGTCACATGACATGCAATGAACATATAGAAACGCTGTTATCACACTGTATGCAGGAGGCATTAGTCAGAGTATTCAAAGATTTCTGTAATGACAGCTTTGAATCTTGCTTTTGGACATGAGAGCAAGGAGAAAGTGCTGTGCCATGATTACTTTGAGAAAGAAGTGAAATCCATTCAGCGATGAGAAGGTATTACCAGGCATAAAAGAAAAAGCCTAGAAGGAAAAAGATATTTTCCACAGAATATTCCAAGTGTAAAATGTTCCGTAAAATCACAGGGACATCCAAGCAAAAAAAGAAAAAAAAAATCTTAGAATTGAAAGTGGAAAATGAACCAAACCTTTGAAAACTAAAACTATTTGTCTTGCTGAAGTTTTAACTGTATAAAAATGGTAACAATAGAAACAAGTAAAGCAGACAAGCATGCTACTATTTTCTGTCACTTTACATCAGAAAAAAAAAAAAAATGACATTATGTTTCCCCTGGAAAACAGGCTACATTTAGCTGTATTTTATACAGCTCAGCCATCATTTTCACCAATTAAGTTCATTCCACTTAGTGATTACACTGGAGAGGGTAACAGTATAACAGGAACCATTTCATTCTAGCAAAGCAACTCGAAGCGCCTCTAACATGTGATGCTTCTTGCTGCCAGTGGGTGACAAATTGGACATAATAGCTCTGACTATTAGGATACTGTGGCAGGACTCTCACTTTCATCCATCCAATGTAATTGGCTTAGTCATTACACAAATGCGATCTACTAGAGGAGAGAGATGCATCTGCACAAAATCCAGCCAATCACGTTTAATGTATTCACTGATTAGGGCCATACTCTAAAGAGACAGGAATGAATGGGATGGGATTTCTGTAGACAGAAGTAGTATTCTAGCAAGGCCCAACCTCATGATCTCCATCTGAATGCCCAGGTTGCTGCTGTGACATCACTGTCACGACTCTGACTCCATTTCAAGCCTTTGGTGAAAAACTCCCTATCTTTCTGCTCCAGCAAATCTACTCCTTTCAACTACTGTGAGAGCCTAATGCACCATGCCACCCAGAGAATAGCCTCCTCTTAAACATCTCTCTAGAAATAGCCTTCCACTTAATCTATCCAAGAATTTGTATATTTATTTCAGATAGATCTGCTCCAACCAATTAAATTACGTCAAAGGCAGTGAAAAAGCAATGCACATATACACTCCTGTTGACGCCAAACACACATACATACACAAACACTCAGGTATATGTACATATACAATGTATGTTGGAATCTTCTTTCCAACATGTAGACTTGTACAAATAAAATATCAATTGCTGAAATATTTTCACATTGTAAAAATCACTTTCCTTGGTAAAAATAAGTTCATTTCTGAGTACTTAAGTTTTGGACAGGAAGGGACATTTGCAGATGACTTCACTTTTTTCACCATTGCTCATGTAATATTGAAACTTTAATATGCTTCCTGTTTCAGATATGACAGCTGTTTATGATATAATTTTAAAGGGGGACCTCTCAAATTCAGATAATTTTGGGGAGCATTATTCAGCATGTGAAAACATCTTTATGAAGGCTTTTATGGCTGAAGAGGGAGATGTCTAAAGTCTGGAAAATGACTTCAATGATGCCATAGAGGTCTCTACTGATGCTAAAGGCTACAAGTGAGAAAGAAATGTAATCGTTAGCATCAATAAAAGAGAAAATTACCTCCATGATGTTATGTAGGTCAATTTTCCAGATTTTAAACAGCTCCCTCTTCAGCCACAAAATTTTATATGTAACATCGATGGAGTCCCTCTTTAAATGAAAAACCTGGGCATTCACCATTGTGCAAATTGTTACCTTAATCCTGCTTTGTAGTTCCCAGTATATTCCAGAACCTGCCATAGAAAAGTAGGACATATTTTTTGCTATGTTGTACAGAAAATGGAACGCGGTAAGATGAACAGTGCAGTGTATAGCATTTGGCAGCGGGTGACAAATACATTACTGTTTGCGCACGGCAGCAAACAATCCAAGTACTGCTTTGGAGAGTGAGCTGTCACAGTGCCCGCACCCAGACAGCATCACAACATAAATATCAATAAAAAACAGAAAGCCAGATGTCCTCCGGGAGGTTGTGGCAAGGTACATGAATTAGAAATGTTACCAATAAGTTTGGAAAGGGGGNGAATGGGTCTGCGACATGGTTCTCAATTCATTCCTGCCCAAAATAAATTTTACCTTGAGGGAGATAATGTCAAATGATAGAACACTCCAAGACTTATCAGCTATAAAATGACATCCATCTATCTTCTTCTTCTTCTTCTTCTTTTCCTTTCGGCTTTTCCCTTCAGGGGTCACCACAGAGAATCATCTGCCTCCATCTAACCCTATCCTCTGCCTCCTCTTCTCTCACACCAACTAACTTCATGTCCTCTTTCACTACATCCATAAATCTCCTCTTTGGTCTTCCTCTAGGCCTCCTGCCTGGCAGTTCCAACCTCAGCATCCTTCTACCGATATGTTCACTATCCCTCCTCTGTACATGTCCAAACCATCTCAGTCTGGCCTCTCTGACTTTATCTCCAAAACATCTAACATGCGCTGTCCCTCTGATGTACTCGTTCCTGATCCTATCCATCCTCGTCACTCCCAAAGAGAACCTCAGCATTTTAGTCTCTGCTACCTCTAGCTCTGCCTCCTGTCTTTTCCTCAGTGCCACTGTCTCTAAGCCATACAACATCGCTGGTCTCACCACCGTTTTGTACACCTTTCCTTTCATTCTTGCCGAGACTCTTTTGTCACACATCACACCTGACACTTTTCTCCACCCATTCCAACCTGCTTGCACACGTTTCTTCACCTCTTTTCCACACTCTCCATTGCTCTGGACTGTGGACCCTAAGTACTTAAAATCCTCCACCTTCTTTATCTCTATTCCCTGTAACCTCACCATTCCACTTGAGTCCCTCTCATTCACAGCCATGTATTCTGTCTTGCTGCGGCTAACCTTCATTCCTCTCCTTTCCAGGGCATATCTCCACCTCTCTAGGTTTTCCTCCACCTGCTCCCTGCTCTCACTACAGATCACAATGTCATCTGCAAACATCATAGTCCAAGGGGATTCTTGTCTAACCTCATCTGTCAGCCTGTCCATCACTACAGCAAACAAGAAGGGGCTCAGAGCTGATCCTTGGTGTAGTCCCACTTCCACCTTGAACTCCTCTGTCACACCTACGGCACACCTCACCACTGTCTTACAGCTCTCATACATGTCCTGCACCACTCTAACATACTTCTCTGCCACTCCAGACTTCCTCATACAACACCACAGTTCCTCTCTCGGCACCCTGTCATATGCTTTCTCTAGATCTACAAAGGCACAATGCAGCTCCCTCTGACCTTCTCTGTACTTCTCTATCAACATCCTCAAAGCAAATACTGCATCTGTAGTACTCTTCCTTGGCATGAAACCATACTGCTGCTCAGAAATGCTGACTTCTGCCCTTAGTCTAGCTTCCACTACTCTTTCCCATAACTTCATTGTGTGGCTCATCAACTTTATTCCTCTGTAGTTGCCACAGCTCTGCACGTCTCCCTTGTTCTTAAAAATCGGCACCAGCACACTTCTCCTCCATTCCTCAGGCATCCTCTCACTCTCTAAGATCTCGTTGAACAACCTAGTCAAAAACTCTACTGCCACCTCTCCTAGACACTTCCATACCTCTACAGGTATATCATCAGGACCAACTGCCTTTCCACTCTTCATCCTCTTCAGTGACAACCATCTATCAAGATCTCATAAATTAATTTGAACTGCCCTGGTCAGAGCAAGTGGTTGTTTTTATAGAAAAGTGCATACTTCTAAAATATGATTTAAAGAGTTGTGAAGATTCTGTGTTCAAGTGAAAATTTCACAGCACTAAAACTTTTACTGCTGTATAATAATTTGACAGACCATCAATTTGATAGTCCAGTCCTATATTAAGAAGATATATGTAACTTGATTTTCTAATAAACTTCTATAGCATATAAGCAGGGGTGCAGCTGCACAAATGAGTTATGTGAATAATCCAAAGACGTCCAGCCTAATCTTTATACTGGTCAATTATCAGCTTCTCTGACTGCAGCCTGAGGAAGGTGAGCCGCAAAACTCTTCCAACATCAAGATGTAGACGTGCGATAGATCACTGTCATCAGCTGTGACAGGCTCAATCCATATTTTCAGCAAACTGCCTCCATGCAGACCAGCTAGTTATGCCAGTTAGTTATCCAACTTTACAAAGGAAATTTCTTGCTCTTGCATATTTCTGTTTGATTTTCACTGCCCCGTTTATAGAGAGCAAGGGTGAGGGCGTGCCCAAACTCACAGTGCCTCTTTATTTTTATCAAATTTCCTGATACTTTAAAACATGTAGTAAGGATGGGCTGTTTGTGCACTGCTGCAGGTAGAAGCAGGACGTGGTTCTCAGGTTATAAGGAATAAAGGTATAAAGGCATAAGGAAGTGATGGATGACAACCTTGAAGTACACTGAAATTCATATTTAAAGGGGAAGTATAGCTAATTCTGCAAATCACTCACATCAAATCCAAGCAGAGAAAAGTCTGCTTTAAATGTGCTATGAGTCCACAAAGTTGTAATTAGCAGTTTCTGTGTGGCAAATTTTAATCAAAATGCGATCTCTAATGTGATAATCATTACGAGCCTCTGGTCAAACTCATACAGTTATAAATCATCCTTACATTCATTGCAGTATTGACCCAGTTTTCAATTTATCACAAGCTGGCAACACTTTTTACACCTCTAATAGGTAAAACTACATCGATGCTCATAATAAAACCCATTGAAATTTAGGCACATTTGAACTTAAGCCTTATCAAACACCTGTGATATTCCCTCTGAGGCAACATCAAGAGAGATTATAAGCCACATCTAGCAAGACAGATGTCTCAATGTGGACTATCTGGAAGACTTTTATCCCTTGTTGATGACTTCACCTCTGAGACACACTTAGAATTGAGATGAAGCACTGGGTCCAGTGGTGATTTGTTAGGCGGTGTATCACTGAAGTACATGGAAACCAAACTTTAACCTGTTGTGCTGCTGAGTTAAAGTCTACTGCTCTAGTTCTGTTTTAGGCTTGTCCTGGTCTAGTGCTCCCTGTGCTGTTGTTCAAAAGAATTGGTATTAACAACTATGGAATATTTCGCTTGCAGGTTGTTTGTTTGAAAATGTATTTTCTGCCACTTGGGGAGAGTTTTGGAAGAAACTCTTGGCGCTTTCTTGATAACTCTACTTCATGAATTTTAAATTAAAATGAAACTGCAGCAGAAAAATGAAATAGTGTAGTTTACAACATAATTTAATCCCAGTAAAATGACAAAATACAACAGTTCTTACTAATACATTAACCTCTGGCCTCTCTTTCCTCGTTTACACAGTAGGTACTAATTTATTGGACATCCACACAACGAGAATTAGACACATACCTCCTGATCTGTGCAGCATCTCTGTTGTGAATTCCTCTGTGCCTGTTCATGTCTCGGCTGGTTAACAAGTCATTTGTTTGGTTCTATGTCGTCTCCCACTGGGAATGGAAGCTATACACCTCCTGACCTGCAGCGCATTCTGGCTCTGTGGGTTCAGCTCTCAGGAAGAGTCAGAGAAGTGTTCAGTCACAGCTGAAAGAGAGCACAGAAGCAGACAGTCATTTATTAGGCTCGATTGTCTGTCATGGTGAGAATTGGATAAAACAACTTTCTGACCTGCAGCCCAGTTTTATTTTTAAGGTTTCTACTGTTTGTGCATTATCAATGGTGCATTTGGAAATAGCTCAAACGAATAATGCTTAATATTAGAAATACCTGAAGTCTTTTGTAGTAGGAAAGCGCAGATGGGACCACTGGTTTTCCTCTAATAGACATGCTTTTCATTTGAAGACTGTTCCTATAGGGGTGCATTGTGGGCTTTAGCAGCAAAGTGCTTTCTTTTCTTGTGCCTAAGGAAATATACTGTAAATGATATTCTCTCCTTTTTATTCAAAGTATACTGAATATACTGTAGTATATTATAGTATAGTATATAGTATAGTACAGTACAATACAATATAATTCAAATTAAGCAAAAATATGGCCCTGAAATCTACGTCACATCATGCCTATCAAGAAGCCAAAGATCTTACTTGCCCAGATGCAAATAGACATCCTTCCTCTGAATGTGGAAATTGATAGATTTAAAAATATCCAAGAGGAAAGCAGACTGTGTGATTTGGTGGGAGAGGTTGAGCATGAGATGCACTTTCTTTTGTATTGCACTTATTATGATGATTTGAGAGGATTAATGTTTGATGAAAAGTTTGACCGAGACCTGGAGAGATTTTGATGGACTGACTATAGAAAATTGAAATGGCTGTTTGGTTTTGGGGTTTTTAAGTTAGCTAATTTTATTTCAAAAGCCTGGAAGAGAAGGTAAGATGGTTTATTTCATTAATGTTTGACTACAATGTACAAGAAATTTTTATTAGCTCTTTTTTATTTTCTTTGATGAATTATAATATCACTGTATCTGTATAAATTGTATTATATCCAGTATGTATGTAAATAGTGTCTTGTAAGCNATAATATCACTGTATCTGTATAAATTGTATTATATCCAGTATGTATGTAAATAGTGTCTTGTAAGCGCATGTGGGCGGTATATATGCATGACACTAAAATAAAAACTTTATTCATTCATTCATATAATATAATTGCCAGGACGGCTCCAGGACGCTCTTAGTTTTCTTATTGTCTCTGCTTTTATTTTCACCTTGTCTGTGT
>VXCM01000908.1:0-94315 GCA_014773175.1 Lucifuga dentata
CTCTCTCTCTCTCTCTCTCTATATATATATATATATATATATATGTGTACATCTCCTGTTTTCTTCACAGTCCAACACTGCTCTCTGGTGCCTGGAATGATTGTTGAGGATGCAATCCGGTTTCTGTTCTGAGATTTGTGCATAATCTGGGGGTTTTATCTCATGTCAGCATCTGAAAATGAAGGTAAAATAACAAATCTTTAGTCTGTTTTAAAGTTATGCACAAACCCCTCAAACCAACAAAATAATTCTGGAATAGCTTTCAACAAATTGGGCATCTTTTATCCTTCCACCTTTGTATGTTTTTGGTATCATCAGGTGTAAAAATTTCAGTGTGGTTCCTGCTCCACCTCAAAGACAACATAGTATCTGGAAGAGGAAAAACTATTGTATATTCTTGTGTTTTGACATATTTTTGCTCCAAATTTTAATTATACATAGTTTAGCAGCACTTTATCACATCTTTTTTAAAATTTTAGTTTGTCACACCATAAACTTGACATTTGATCTTTAAGACATAACATAACAAAGAAAAAAGAGTAAAAAAAAAAAAGAAAAAAGAATAAAAGAGAAAAAAGAAAAAAAGGAAGAAAAAGGAGAAAAAAAGAAGAAAAAAGGAAAACAAGAGAAAAAGAAAAGAAAAAAGAAAAAGAAGAAAAAAGAAAAAGGAAAAAAAAAGGAAAAAAGACATAACAAAAACGTGGATCCTGTTGTTGCCTTTCAAAATAAAGTACTAACTAATGAAACCTAACTGTGGTTATAAAGATTTCAGTTAATCCCTTTGTAGGGCAGCGTGTGTCTGAGGCAGGCCGACATTCTCTATCTGTATAATGTTAATTAAACTGGTCGGGGCCGAACAGTAGGGGGCGATATTTCAGTGACAGACACATTTTCATAAAGGTACCACCTATTTTCCGTGCATGTGTGTGTTCCAGTCAGATCATCAGTGGACCTGTTTAACTCATAGTTTCACATCAGAGTGACTTTAACTGCCAACAGACCATATTAGAAACTACTAACATCTTATTACGGCAGCATTTAGATCTAAGTGGGTGTGGACCGCCACTCTCTGCCATCCCTAGAATCCTGAGTGGGAGCGTTTGATGTGCAAATCGGAGCGGGCCTCTCAGAACCTGGAAATGTGTCTGCTTCATCTCTCAATTAGAGTCAGGGTTTGAAGTACTGACGTTCTACCTTTATCTGTCACAATATGGCTCAAGTTTGTTAAAGTATCTGGAAAAAAAAAAAAAAAAAANAAAAAAAAAAAAAAAAACAATCCATTGTGTCCAAAAGAGAAAGAAAAAGAGACAAGCAGGCCCAGCAGCTGGTGCTGTTTCAAAGCCTACCCAAGCCCTTTAAGATGAAATCCACTTTGTTTCAAGTTCAGCACCCAGCCTGCCTGATAACAGCTCTGGGGTTGAAGAGGGAGAAAGAAAGAGAGAGAAAGTGATTGAAAGAAATCTGTTTGATTTGTCAGAAGTTCTTTAATTTAATCTACAGCTGTCAGGATGCTGAGGATCCAGACCTTATCACTGCCTTTTATCTGCCTGATTTCACCTCAGGCACTCAGACACTCTTCCCTAACACACACACACACACACACACAAACACACACACAAAATGAATGAATGAGAGGAATAGAGGACGAACACAATTTATTTAAAGGACACAAAGAAAAGCTGGAAAGTAAGAATGAGCAAATAAAAAAAGGCTTGTCATCTATTGTCAAGGATTCAACGTACTGATAAAAATGACATACCGCATTTGTAATATTCCTCTGTATGTGACAGTATTTCCCTGTGTTTTATATTCAGGTGAGCATATTAGTGGCTCTACATGGATTTGTGTGTGTATTTATGTCAGGATTCATCTATATTTGATTTAGCAAAAGCTCTAATTTACCATTCTCCCTGAATGTTTCATAACTCCAGTCACTTACTCTCCTTCACATCATATCTCCTTCTTTTAAAACATCACTTGCACATCTACACACACACATGCACACACACCTCTACACACATTGAAGTACCATATTACACATGAATATGCACTCCTTTTGTGTTAGTTTATCAAAGAAGAAATTAGAGATTGGCCAGTAGAAATGTGATCCTGCCGGTTTTTTCTTTCTCTGTCCTGATAAAAGTGTTGAAAGAGGGAAAAGAGGGATGTTGATCTGGAGTGTGCTATCTAGTTACTAAATCTGAGGACTCCACAAGAAAAACAGGCTGTCTAAAGCCACACTATGTCCAAACCCTGCCAGAGGAGATCCAGTATTTCACCAAACCCCCTTCAAATTCTTTTTTTTTTTTGTGGCTGCTCTTCTTCTTTTGCTTTTCCATAATGTGTTTCACTTTCACCTCTCAGTTAACTGTTACCATCAGCCACAAGTAGGATTAGGATAGAGTTCAGCATAGTAGATTTATAACTGGCATAGGTTAATTTATCATCAGATTCTCTCTATTGGCTGCTTTTCTTGTCTTTGTTCCTCTTCTTTTGCCTCCTTTCATTCTTTCTTCTCCCTTTGCCTTTCCTTCCAGGTTGTCTCTAGCCATTCTACAGTATTACTTACACTTACTGTGGAGGACATGCCCTCAGAGCAAACTGAGGCACAGATTCAAGAGGGCATGAAAAAATGTTCCTCAATAACTATGGTCCATGCTTGCTTGAGAGCTTCATATCATTCCAGCAGATTTTTCTGTGATTCATTTATGCTTTGGCTCATCATTAAAATACTGTATTAGGTCAAGATCTGGAGACTGTGCATGTCACTGAAACCAATATTCTCCCTGTCACATTTCTGGTTCTATCTTGAGATTGTGTGCACTTTGTTGCATCTGGTAAATGTGTCCATGAAATGAGGCGCCTGATCCTATATGACCAAATGCTTCCAATAGCGCTCTGTTGTAAAAGAAGTTAAGGTGGAGCCTTCAAAGATAGCTGTGATGTACCACTGCACCATCAGTCTGTGCTAACCAGAGGATTTAAGTCAGTAAATGTTCTGCTGGATTGCATTTATGACTTATGTATTAGATATATCATCAAATAAAACCTTCCAATGTACCTTTGCTGGCAACTTTAAAACTTCAGGCACTAGTTAGCAAAACGACATGTGGGCTGATGAAAGATAAGTGTTTATCTTATCATGGTTGAACACTCAGTTTTACTTCTTTCCTTATGGTGGAACTCTTTGCCACATTGCAACATCCTCTACAAACTAAAACAATAGTGTACAAACCTTAGCTTATGAGTTCATGGAACAGAGATATGCAGCACTAATGATGACATATGTTCAACCTATGCAACATGTTAACTATTGTATTCTTTAATCAAACAGAAAATAAACTTCTCAGCACTTTCTGCATGTGATACTGACTTAGTTATTGATCAGCCAGTGAGTGTTTGTGTAAATGTGTGTGTGTGTGTGTGTGTGTGTGTACTTATATGGACAGAGTCGATTTTTATCTTTTGCACATGGTTTTTATTGACATGACAACATAAAGTGGATTTCTAAAGCACTGTGGACATTCAGCACTGAACAAGAGTGAATAGCTTTTATAATATAATGCACCATAATTCATTATTGCTCCAATTAGAACTATATGTGGTGCACTGGTGCTAAGCACCACATAGAAAATTTGTTCTATTACTGGGTGGACCAGATGGATAGGCTTAACCAAAGCAAACCATAAGCTGATACTGCCACCTTCAGATCAAAAAGGGAAATCATGCTTATCTTTCAATTTAGACCTCTCAGTGTATGAGGTCCATTTTAATAGACATAAATCCAGTTCAGATGTCTGTATTCTCCTCTGAGTTATTGTGATATTGTATTCTTGAATGCTGCAGTTTGCTCAGTTCACAGTTACTCTACATGTTCTTAAGAAATAGCAAAGGAAAACAACAAAAAAAAATTATGTTTTTAAAAGAAAAAGCATTTGAATACAAAACAATTTTATTGAAAGCCTATCTAAACATCCAGGTATTGTATATATTTAATGTTGCTTACATTCAAAACAATTTTGTTTGGGAATTTGTGAATTCGTCTGTGCCGGCTGGGTAAAGACTTTTACCTTCAGCACATTTGATACTCAAGCACAAAGTGGCTTTTCAGAATTAATGTCCCTATTACGTGCAATAATCCACACATCTCGAACAGTTTTCATTATGTTTTACTTGCCTAGAAACAAATTCCAGGGAAACTGTTGACAGGTCTGTGGATTATCCTGAGTGAGCGGGGGATGAATTTTCCAGTTGTAATATGTACAGTCTTTAAAATTGTACTTGCTCCACATTCACATGTATTTGTTTTCACTTGCTCCATTTGTTTCACCGAACAAAAACAATTATTGACTTGCTGCTGAGTTTATTCAAAAATACTTTGTCAATGCTTTATGCACTAAAAACAAAATTCCATTCATTTTCATTGTATTCATTGTTGCTAGAGGTTTAAGCAGTGAACATCTCAACTGAAACAAAAGTGTGTGTGTGTGTGTGTGTGTGTGTGACAGAGAAATAGAGAGAGAGAGAGAGAAAGAGAGAGAGAGAGAGAGAGAGAGAGAGAGAGAGAGAAAAAGAACCACAGCCCATCCTCCTGCATTCTCCATACTGCCCACAAGAGGGAGTCAGAGTACTGCTGTATTACAGTAAAGGGACTTCACTGTAATAAATAGTCTTTTATTGGAAATGACATTGAATACTCGTGTTAGGTCAGAAGCTCTGGGGAAGGTATCTTAAATCACATTATTATTTTGATGTGGTGGTTGATGTCAAAGGAACGCCAACTTCAGCATTTATACAACAGCATCTATTTAAATAACTCGGAAGAGACCTTTCTCATAGCAGAGTTTTTGATTGTGCACAGCTGTAACTAGTAATATTAATTACGTCTCTGCCTATTTAGGTGTCTAAATATATGACAGCATGCATAATATCAGCCGATGTCAAAGCTAAATGGAACGCAGCCATTTCTCGTGCGTTCACACCACCGTGTCCACCGTGACAAATGGCAATTCTTGTCAACTGTCTGTGGTACAACTGAAAACTTGTACTCCATTATTGTTCCTCTGCAACATCCTCCAGATGCATTATTAGTCTGTGTCTCTGTGCAGAGTAAATGGGTGAGCAGCCTCTCACCGCCATGAGGCGCCATCGGCCTATATTTCCTTTTACACACATGTACTACTGTAAATGTTGCTCCATCCTCCAGTGTTTGTGACTGGACTGCTAATGAGTAATTGACATTTTAGAGCTTCCCATGAGATACATTCTGCATACAGTAGAAAGCGGTTGCTGATAATGAAAAAAAAAAGTATAATAGCCTACTGAATAAATACTGTAGGCTAATTTTAGGGAGTAGACCTAAGTGTATTAATTGTGTACTATCTGTATATTTTTGCGAAATATAAGCTCCCGTCTGTTTGACTACTATTACAAATTTAGATGTAATACTAGAGTATTTAAAATAACTATCTATCCAGATACATTTAGGTCATTTTTCAGTATTTTGAAATACACCTCAAATTTGAAGGAGGTTTAATGTGTGTAATGTACATTTTAGTAGTATTGCAATGATCAATTCCTTTAATTCCTCAAGATAAGGAGTATAACACCAGCAAAACACCGGAAGTTATAATTGGCGTCTTTAAATTTAATGGTACAAGTGTCTTCTTCAATTTGCTCTATTATCTTTCTGTGATGTATATATGGAGTGTTTAAACCATTATAAGCAAATATATAAAAAAGGCGAAAAGAACCCTCTGTGTTTTGCGTTAAAATAAACCTATCACTCTTCGTCGAGAATGTCTGCGTTTGCTGTATTCTCAAATTTGATTTATTTTGAAAGTGCAACCGGAAGTGCTGTCCATAATTTCACTTAACTGACGCTTCGGCATTCAGGCATCTTGTGCACCCCACACTGCATGTGTGGACTGCGTGCGAGAAGTGTGTGTGTATGTGTGTGTGTGTAAGCGCAGTTAGGTTAAAGAGGAGGGTCGGGTTTGACTGTAGTAAAACAAACAGGCTGAATTTAAAAAGATATGGCAGCGGAATCAACCCGGAGATTCACCAAGAACCTGCTAAAACCGGGGAGCGCAGCGGAGATCCGACAGACGGCGTGCAACGCAGTCAGACACTCTGCAGTGACGGTGAGCAGAAGCCTATGAAATGAAAAATAGAATCATCATGCCAAAAATGGTGGTAGTTGAACTGACATTACCACCTGTGAGGCAAAAGCTTATTCTGGTCTTTCAAGGCTGTGGCCCAGATCAACGTTAATTAGACCCGGTTACATCTGTGCAGACTGCGGTGAGGATGTCCAGACCGCAACGTTGCACCGAGGCTTCGGCGGAATTGGCATTGGCATTCATGTTGCATCTTTCCCGCACCGCTGCTGCTCAGCCTCGCCGTATCGATCCTGCATGGAAGCAATTCAATCCATAACCCCTCTGATCAGGAAGAATCAGACATTTTATTTTCGCCATTTTGCAGCGTAAAGTCATAGCCGTCCTTGTCCCCCGTGGGTTTCGAGTTTTATTTCACCGTGGATCCCTGAAGTAAATGAAATATGGGCTCGGTAGTGGGATGCGGCATGACACAGGCAGCAGTGTAACATCTGCCCAGCGGTGCACAAACATCAGCAGACAAATGAAAGAGGGAGATGACGGGCATAAATGCGACAGTACGGCTTGATTTACGATAATTATTAATAATTCTATCAAGCCTTTATGCTGTTCTGATTTTTAATCTTGTGAAATGCAAAAGACAGGTTTAAGTGGGTGTGTCACGCCTATGATGAGAGACTGTGATTGACAGATAAAACACAGGGAGCAGGAGTATTCCAGGAAAACACATACAGCGTAACACACTCGCGCACATACTCGTGTACGCGCAAACACATTAACATATATAAACACAGTAGGAAGGATTTATGCTTTGATGATGTCCTTTTGATTCATCTGACAGAGGACAAATCCTCTATCGTAGGTTTTGCGTGCGTGCGTGCGTGCGTGCGTGGAGATTAGCATAGAGAAAGGTCACTCCACTCCAGCCTCTTTCCAGCTACTCTGCATTCTCAACAAACTGATGTCGCTGTGTCACTGGGACACAGAAGAGCACAGAATTGATTAGAATAGAAATGGAAACCAAGACATAAAGTAGGAAATAATATAACAAAGATTAATGAATGACAGTTTACTTTTTAAAATGAAAATGTAGTCTGTTTGAGCTGTCATATTACTGTTCCAATGGGTCTGCTAAACAGAAAACATGACAATAGAATAGCATGGGTCTTAAGACAATAAGCTTATTAATGCACAATATTAATTTGTCAAGGTTTTCCCAAATAGTTAAAATAAAAATATTGCTTATTAATTCCCTTATTAGATGTCTAAATAGATTGGTTATTCATTTTATGCCTATATCTTTTAGGATGCTGCAAACTAGTGTTTCACTACACTAACTAACACACTCTACTGCTTTACTTAATGGTGCAGTATAGCTAGAGGAGGAAGTGAGGGGCAGATGAAGGAAGATAGTTGCTTAGTATTGATTTTATCTAAGGATCAAATTGTGTAGGACTCAGTAATGGAAAATACTGCAAATCAGAATTTGCAGGTTGTGAATACATAAAATGGCTACTGCATCAAAAATGTCACTGAGAAAACTAATTAGAAACCATCTTTCACAAACCCCAAATCTGACCACATTGTCTGCTCTAAATAGGAAACTTTAGTTCTCTAAATAGGAACTTTCATTTTCATATATTGTCCTACATACTGTATATGTCCTATACATATTGTGCTGAAGCTGATGATATCTGCATATTATGCCAGTAATATCTCACCTACTCTGTAGCATTGTAAATGTGTTCAGTTACTGCTAAGTTTCTGATTGATCAACAGCAGAAGTGGCAGTGCTCTGTTAGTATGTGTAGAGATGCTAGCTGTTTTTTTGACCTAAAATATCAAAATTTCTCAATGGCTGACCATTGGTCACTGGATGGATGCCTTTTACTCACTAACACAGATCTCAAGCTGACACGGAGAGATATCAAAATAACTTAAAATGTGGTTTTTAAGAGATTAGATATACAGAAGAAATGAGAACAGAAAGACAGGCGGTAGCTGGATGCAAGAGCAAGCATGTGTGTAAGGACATAGATACAAAGCTTGTGTATGAACATGCTTAGGTTAAGTGGGTGTGTAAATGTCTAAAGGCATTGTGTGCATGTGTGTGTGTGTGTGTTTGTGAGTGTGATAATGAATGGTCTTTGTTGGTGAAAGAAACCAGGTCAGCAGAATCAGGCCTTGTGGCGGAGCATCCAATGAAGCATGAGCCCCTCTCTCTCTCTCTCTCTCTCTCTCTCTCTCTCTCTCTCTCTCTCTCTCTCTCCATCTCAGTCAGCCAGTTTCGTTTTTCATTTCACTTCTCAATCTCTCCAATCTCTCAATCTGTTTCAGATTCCTCTGTGTTTGAGTAGCTTCTGGCAGTTTCCCAGAAGTTTTCCTGTCTGTGTCCACTGCTCCACATGGTTCCTCCTGAGTCATGTTACATCAGTATCTGAAGTGTGTATGAACGTGTCCGCATGTGTGTATTTCTGTGGGTATAAGCATACATGATACCCAGTAAATCTCTGTGGTGTGTGCTGGAGTTTCATCGGATTGACTGCTCTGTGAAAGATCAGTCTGGCTACTTGACTGTTTTCTTAGTGGTCAGCCCACCCATCCTAAAATATGAAGGCAGCATTGAAGGGTAGGTAAAAGAATGAAGGATTTGATGGTTTTGACCACAGGACTTCTTTCAGTACAGCTTTTCTGGCCTCTGTCTGTGAGTTACTGTACATCAGAAAACTTTCTCTAAGCAGATATTAACTCCCCATATTTTAATTTTCTATGATAATTGAAGACATGTAAAATGTATTTAATAATTATATGAGATCAGTGGAGCGGATTAATGTTGAAAAGTAGTAATGTTCACTTGCAGTAAAGAAGACTCGAGCATGAGTCAAACTGACGTGGTATTTGAAACACAACACACTGTAAACCGCAAACTACTTACTGTATTTTTACCCATCCTTTGTAATTATTTGCACCATACTGAATGTGTTTATTCAGACTCTCATCAAAAGTGAGCAGCATAGTAATGTAGACACAAGTGTCACTCTTGTGACTATCGCTGTGTGCTGGGATGGACCGACACATGCCTCACCATGCCTTCAGGATGCCAGCCACACTAACCACACAGCCAGAGAACGGTGCCAACTGACCATCCTGTGCAGCTCAGGCTGTATTTGCTCACTACCACTGTGTTGCTTGCCTGCATTCATCACCAGCAGTCACTGCTTTGGCCATATGAACGCTCATATCTGTCCTATGGCATCACGGTCTTTGGTGCTATATCACCATAGTCACGTCTTTCTTTTGGCATCAGATGATGCTACTTCTTGCCCGTGGCATCAGCACTGTCCGTATGGTACTCCTTTCTCCATGGCTAATCGTACTCTGTGTAGCTAGCCTGAGTGTGTGTGTTTGTGTGTCTATGTGTGGCACCATACACTCGCCAAGCATTTCCCATTTTGGTACTCCTGTTAGTGGTCCAGTCATAGTGGTGGCCTTGTAATCCTACTCGGTCATAAGGTGTAACATGCTTTAAAAGATCATGCCGGTGATTTTGCATGTTTGAGCCCTAAATACAATCCACATGCACTTTACATTACTGTCAACCATTTTCCAAAAAATACTACTGGAGCGGTACATTTTAGAATTGTTTTTCTTATGTGTATAAGGGTTGTATTTATTGGATTCAAACATGCTGAATGACCATCACCGGTATGGTCGTTTAAAGAACCATACCTGTGGATTTGCCTGTTGTAGCTCATCAACTGCAAATCATACACACATTACTGCTGAGCACTGTGCTGTAGTCACTTTTCTATTTCAAGCATATTTCATGACCAGGTAACTTTCATACATACTGGAGGTAATTTTCCCCTTCTTCACTCACACTATGAAGTGGAAAATGGCTGCCTGGATGGTAGATTAACAATACTTGAATGACTTGAATTATTGCAATATTAAGTGTACACTACACGTCTTATAGTTAGTGGGCTAAATTATGTGAAACCCATCACTGTGTTGTGTCCCTTAACCAACTTGTCCTCCTCCTGGTCGTGTGTGCTCCTGTTCTCCTAATTGCATGTGCAATGAGAATGAAAGAACAGCCAAGAATGAACACCAGGACAATAATAGAAATACATCTGACCCTTTATAATCCCTGACAGTGTCTTTATTTTCTCTTTAATTATCAATTATATAAAGCATACTTTACACAAATACATGTGTGCAAATTCACGATCTATTAGGCCAAAATATAAAAAAGCCAGAAGTTTGAGGCCATCCCCAGATTAAAAAAAAAAAAAAAAAGTCATCAATACACAGTTTGTTTTACAATTTATTGCACAGGAAATGACAAAAATACATAAAATAAATGTAACTAATTAGTTTTCAAGAAGAATTTGTAAACATAAAAGCACTTTGAAGTCATTTCAGGCTCAGGCTTTGGTTTTGTTCAAAGTAATCCCCTCTGGCCAAGTCATAATTCTCAAAACCTTTTGCTTCTCTTTTCAATTAATGTAATTTTGGCAAAATTTTGAGGAATGTTTTGTCGTTGTCCTGTTGAAGAATGAAATTTTGACCAATAATTTGTAAACCCGATGAAGCTGCATATCTTTGAAGAACAGAATGGTAATTCTCTTTCTTCATAATTCCTTTAAGTCTCCAGATCTCTCTCCCCCAAAACACCCCCACAGCATTACTGAATACCCCCATGTTTTACATGGAGGTGGTTGCAGAGCAGCAGCATGAGCAGACTGTCTAGCAAGTTAATCCCAAAATGATCTGGGAGAAGGCAGACAGCAGCTATTGAATAGAATGTTAAAACACATCAGCAAGGGAATTTGGGCAAGGGAGTTGGAACACAACTGGAGTGCCAGTGTATTAATACAGACTGGGCATGCCCTCATTACAAATCATTTCTTAAGCCATAGTGGCTACATAATGTGCTCTTATTGACAAACTTATTCTTGAATTAGTTACATTTATTTTATATATTTTTTGGCATTTCCTGTGAAAGTTGTAAAACAAACAGTGTATTGATGATGTTTTTTTTTAATTTTTAATCTGGGGGTGGCCTCAAACTTCTGGCCTGTAGTGTATTGTGTAAAGTTCAAGTGCTTATCCTTCGTCTATTTTTGCACTTTTGTTCTGGGCCCATATGTTCATATTTCATTGACATCCCTTTTTCAGGTTGTCTTTTTTTTTTTTTAACCTGTCTGGCTTTATTCCATCTGTTACCTAAACAAGGCAGGAAAATGGGGTATTTGTGCAGACTTGTAAAACACCTCTCCTCTCCTCTCCTCTCCTCTCTCTGATCTGTGTGCACAGTCTTTATTTCTGCCTGCTGGATGTGTACCAGTCATATATGTGTATGTCTGTTCTTCTAGTAAATACATGTCTGTCTGTATCAAGCTAAATGTGTGTTAGACAACATGGAAGAGGAATTTAATGATGGAGGTATGTATGTTGGACAGGCTTGCCCCAGCGATGTGATGTGTGTATGTGTGTGTGGTTGTTGGGTGACATGCTGTCATTCTGACTCATTACCTCCTGGTGCCACATCATGTTCAGTGCTTGGGGTGCATTATGAATGACTGCTGACCCGCCTATTTGCCCACAATTTACACATAGTAGCCATGTACTGTATGTCAGCAAGTGTGTGTTGTGTGCACGTGTTAAATCTGGCTTTTAATTGTTATGAAACTACAACTGTTCAGGCTGTGTAACTAATAAGTTGATATGACACGAACAATAATCACAACATAACAGCAATAATAATTATCTTGTTTTGTGACAGGCAGTTGAAAAATAAATCTGTCAATGTGGCTCA
Source organism: Lucifuga dentata (assembly GCA_014773175.1). NCBI lineage: Eukaryota > Metazoa > Chordata > Actinopteri > Ophidiiformes > Bythitidae > Lucifuga > Lucifuga dentata. The sequence continues at coordinate 11,941 of VXCM01000908.1, forward strand.
GTCACTGACAGCATACAACACGGACTAATATCCCAGTTTCATGCGTGCTAGTCATACTGGTAATGCTGCAAATCAATTGTCCCAGAGGGGAGAAACCAGTTAGATTACTGGTAATTACTCTCCCACTGTCATACTTCTGTTACCATGGCAACTGAAAAAGGTCAATTAGGATGGAATTCTAACCAGGAAGCACTCTTATCACTGCTTGCATATCTCTGCATTTTTCTTTCATATCTTGTTTCATCTTATCTGTGGCTCCGTGGATCTTCTTCTGTTCCCACACTCTCATCTGCATCTTGCATTCATCTGCTGGTCTGCGTGTCTAGTTATGCTTGTGTACATTAGACTCATTCTTTAAAATGTATCTGAAACCAACTTCCAACTGCTATCTGAACATGTTCCAAACACCCACTCCATCCTTCTTTGCCTCCTGTGTTCTCCTTTATTTACTTCTTTTGCTGGTTTCTTGCAGTGTTATGGTGTGCAGGATGAGTAGCATTGCTGTAGAGCACTGATCCTGATATTTCTGTCACATGCCTCTTGTTATATCTGGATAGAGGAGGGTAGGATGGGAGAGGATTGGCTCTGGAGGCAGCTCAGGGCTAAAATTGGGTCATACTTCACCAGTTGTATCATTAACCAGAGAGAAGTTAAGGGAGAAAGAGAGAAGAGAGGGATTCTGCCTGTCTGTAGCTTTATCTGTACTCCTCCCCTCTCAAAAGAGTTTGCATTGAGACCTGCAGATAACTTGTTCTGCTATAAACCCGAAATCATAAATATAGCAGGCTAGTTTCTGATTGTTTTGTGTCTGTGTGTGTGACTTTATTTTATATATGTCTGTGTGTACTCATAGGCTTGGCGGATCGTAACTTTTGGTGTTTGTGTCTGTGTGCTATAAGCATCAGTTCACAAGCCTGCAACATTTCAGTTCCCTGTGGACAATTGTGACTGACTGTTCCAGTTCTTGAGGAAACTCACAACTGCATTCCCAACACTCCAGGACGGAAAATAGGAATGAAGCATTGTCATCTTTATTGCCATATAGTCTGTCTCGAAGCTGCTTTATAAATGAACAGAGATAACAGTTCCCTTCATGCTAATGCAGTTATTCTCTTACTTTTTTTTTTTTGGAAATCATACCTCAGTTAGATTATATGGCCATAAAAAGGGCAGGAGAAAAGAGAGAGAGAACAGTCTACCCTACCTAAGTACAATTAAGAAAAGAGATTATGGCCATTTTCATCATCGTGCATGAGAGCAATTCATGTAGCACTGCTGCAGTGTAATTATAGCAAAGCAGCGCTGATACAAGGCTCCATATGGCTTTGATCAGCCTTAGTATTGGGAGGCATACATTCAGAATTTTTCATCCTTTCATTTCATTTCATTTCACTTGACAGCAGATTTTTCCATGTATATCTATGACACCTCTTAAATTGCTTTTGGGTTCACCATTGTGTGAAGCATTATAGCGGATGCATGTTGCATCTAAAGTTTGCTGCTCTGCATGCCTCATACCGCGTGTGCTTAAACAAGGTTTGCACTTATGTCAGATCTTATACTTTCAATGTGTCACAATGGGTTCTGAAATTGTCACCTTCTCGGTTGGGGATTGAGCAAGTTTTGACACCGTAGGAAAGGTTGTCGTGACCGCTTTTGCACTCTCTGTACATTTAGTGCTCTGAACAGCTCAGCTGCAGCTTTTGCAGAGATGTTTGCAGCTTGTCATGCATGATTGTCATGCAGCGTGGAAGTTTCATCAGTAGGTTGACTCACATTCTCTCCCTCCTTCCAAATTTCAGTCTCTGGTTTCTCCATCTGCCTCTATACCTCCATCACTTACCTCTCCCTCTAAAATTTTCTTCTTACCTCATCTCCCTCTTGGTCTCTGGTCCTTTTTTCTTGCTTTGCCATATACATAAATCTCCTTGCTACTTTCTCTCTCTTTGCGTTCCTCCTCTCCACTCACCATTACAGTGTCACCTGTGTGTATACAAGAGAACAGAGAGGCAGATTAGTGAAGATGAATAGCTCTTTGACAGTTGTAATGACTGAGCTGCAGCAGTTGACTCAACCAAGTTTGCCTGATAACAGTGGGACCGTGCGCTGCCAGGCCCTGTCCCCATCTTCTCAATGACTCATTCAGACAGGACAGAGAAATAAAACCAAAGCGATGGAAGGAGGAAAAAAATCTGAGCCTGTCACTGTCACAAGTGACACCGTCTCAAGCTGTCACCCCCCCCCCCCCCCCNCCCCCGATTTTGAATTCTACGTGATCTTGCACAATGATCTCACTGTATGTGTCCATATGCGTATTTTGTGGCTCTGTGTGAGTGCAGGACATTTCATTTTTGCCTACAATAACCTTGAACTATGGGACTGTGGGTTGTTGAATTGTAGTTGAAGACAAAAAGTCTGTTTAGTCTGCGTAGGAAAACTGGGTACAGAGAAAGTATGTCAGTCTGTATGTCAGTGTTTGTAAGAGGTCACATGAGAGGAGAGAGAGAGAGAGAGAGAGAGAGAGAGAGAGAGAGAGAGATGGGTCCCCAGGGCTCTATGCATTGTGCCAATATAAGTTTACAATAGGCTCTTTGGAGAGGCTTCACAGCCAGTGAACTGCTCCATTCAGACTTAGCTGACCAGATTGCCTCACTGGAGCTTAACTTTTATCCCTCTCTTTTATCCTTCCTTCTCTCTCTCTCTCTCTCTCTCTCTCTCTCTCTCTCTCTCTCTCTCTCTTTCTTTCTTTCTCTCTCTGTCCCTCTTCCTCCATCACTAAAACTGTCCATCCAGCCTAACCCTCCGGCCCCTACCTTAATAGATACCACCATCCACCCGTCCATCCACACGCTTTCACAGCCTCTGGGGAGGGGGAAGGGGGGTCCACTTCAGATTCTGGACTAAGAATAGTTCACGGGCTCTGTGTGAGTGAATTGCAGTGTTGTATCTCTCCCTCACTCTGCATTCCAGAGTAGGAGGCCTGAATATGCTGCTGCCATTACCGTCCAACCCGCGCCTGCCCTCCTGCCCTGGCCCTGTTGTATGCACACACAATATACACACATACACACTGTGTGACAGTTATATATGACATGCCCTTTCCCTCATTAACTGTCTCCCATGGCTGGACAGGCTTAAGAGACAGTGAGACAGAGCACAGGAGTGATCTCATTAAGAAGCAACAAAGTGAATGAAATGAAAAGGTGTCTAATACGACCATTTGTACACAGCAGCCACCAGTGTTTGCTGTTGTTACATGGTGCATTCATCTCTCTCCATCTTCTTTTTGTCCCTTCCTGTCACCTAAACTTTTACCTGTTTGCTTTAATCAATCACGTGGTGGGTTGAAACAAAGACTGAAAGCCATCTGTGTCTGTACACACACGTGCACACACACAGGCACCAGCGTCTTCACTTATTGATTAATAATATTCAAACCTAGCAGTCAGATAGACACCCTCTCTGTTTGCAAAAGATAATGACAAATTTTCAGCAGTTGTTATCTTTGCAGTGCCTTTTGAAACAGAATAGCTTTTTCTGTTTTTTTCTTTTTCTTTTTTTTTTAACTGATCGAAACAAGGCTCTCTGACAGATAATTTGTGGCATTAGAAAAAGCTGCCATAACAAGCCTGTCTAGCCTGGCTGTAACAGACCATAGTTAGAGTGATTATGATTTCCCATGGTGTTATCTTTTCTGCAAGACTTAAATCTGAATTGTTAGATCTCCTGAAGATGGCTCAGTGTATGTTCCTCTGGCAGCAGTGGAAATAAGATTTGACTCAGAGATGTCAGCGCCCCTCTTGCTGTATCTGCTGATGGACATGGAGGTGTCTCACTGACATACGTATATCCCCGGGGAAGCTTGGCTCACAGCCAACATGCTCAATAACATAGTAAAAAAGTACAATATTTGATGGAGGATGAAGTAATGGGCAGATCTGTAATGTTGGCTTTTTTTTTTTTTTTTNTTTTTTTTTTTTTGTCAAGCTTGTGAAAGCTGATATTAAAAGAAAAAAGCACCAACATTGAGGAGTTTATATTTTCATTCGCATTTTTGTGTGTTTGTTCAATTTCAATTACACTTAGTGTAAAGTTTGGCCAGGGTAAGTGTTTAGTTTTTGGTGTGTATCTGGGTCCATTAGTGGTACTACATTGATTAGACACTAACTCTTAAACTATAAGTCATCAAGGAATTTTCCCAGTATAGCTACACACATTTCTACCTTTTCTCACCACTCCTCCCTCAAATGTCATCAAGTCTTCACCAAATTTAGTACATATTTGCATAATTATTTTGTATTATGGTAAAAGAAAATTTTATATTGCATTACATTTTTCTATAAGTGGTCACCAAATTTTTGAGGTGTGGCCATATCTCTAGAACACATTCTGCAGTTGGAACCAATTATATTACACATACATTACACATATCAGCTTTTAGTGACCCTTGATGTTGTGTTATGTTGCCTATATGTGGCGTTACAGCAACATGATAAATTTCATTAGCCATAACTGATCCTGAGTTTGAATCACATTTTATTCTGCACAATTTATTCATATACAAAGCCTTAATACTCCCTGACAGTATTTAGGTATTCTCCAAAATCACATCTAATCAGCATGATTGTCTGTGTGCATTTTGATGCAGATCTGGATCCAGATATTAAAAATATTCCATATTAAAATTCCATTCTATATTCCATATTAAAAATTTCTAAACATTTTCTCTTATTAAAATAACAATTTCAGAGGATTGTGCAGCCTTGGCAGCGGTATGCGCCGTCTGAATTCTTTCCAGTTTTGGATTTACAGCCAGTTTGTGTGTCTGTGCTGTCTGTGTGTGTGTATGTGTGTACATCTGTCTCAGTATCTTTCTGTTTTCGTGTGTGCGCCACATTAATTTTGTGTACGTTCAATTTCAGCCAAAGAGCCGAAACAGAATCTGCAAAAGAAATAACACAGAAGGAGAAGAGTGGAGGAGGGGAGGAGGAGGAAAAGGTATAGGATGATAATCAGTCAGCTATGAGAAAGCATGAGGAAATGTTTTCGGAACAGCTGCGTCCTCAGTTACATCTGGGACCTTTGGGAGAAGGAGCAGTGCTGAGTGGGCGTCTGGTAGCTAGTTAACGCTGGTGTAGAGGTTATGCAGAGGTTACATATGTAGGTGTTATGACTTGATGATTTATTGCACAGTAGTCGTTCAAGTGGGCTTTTCCTTGCTTCAGGACTGAGAGAGTGTAAAGGTTACTAGAATGGGGGTTGGAATAAAACATTATGATTTCACTTCACTGATATGACTGTTCCCGACTCTTCACAATCATAGTATTCATTGTGCCGGACTCGGCTTGGGTCTCTTTGAGCATGAATATGGCAGGTTCAGAGTGAGGACACATTTTTCAAACCAACACAGGAAATGGAATTCATTAGGTGCAATTGCTCAAGGAATAGTTATGGTTTCCTAGTGTCAGTGGCCCAGATGAGCGGTGGAAGTAGAGTAGAGGTTTAGTTTGGCATGAAGGAGTCAGCCAACCATCTTACTGGAACTTTTTACCTGAACAGGAAACAGTGGGGGTGGGGGTGGGAGGTCTTACAGCTGTGTAAATGGACCAGATAAGACCAAGGGGAAGTATGGATATGAGAGAGAGGAATCATGGCTGCTGAATAAACTGGTTTTTATTATGTTGCTTGTTACTGTGCATTTTCCTGTATTTCCAAGTTTTGATGAGCGGATTAATATTGGCAAAATGCTAAAAACTTCTTTCAGCAGTAAAGGGTAAAGTGGTGCTTCATGTCTTTTTCCTTCTATTTAATCTGTTTCTCATTAATGCTCTCTCTCTCTCTCTCTCTCTCTCTCTCTCTCTCTGAAGGAAAATCACCATTAAAAATAGGCCCTTTTCTTTGTCTGCTATTACCTTAAACTTTCCCTTTAGTTTCAGCTTTTACTCTTCAGTCAACATACCAGCGCTGAATCACATTTTAAATACACCCTTGTTACAAAAAATAAAGCTTTTCTACCCCAAATTTGATTATAATGGCAAATATGAATTGCAGTCTGTATAGTCATAAAGACAGAAGCTTCTATGACTTCTGGGGACTGGGACAGGATGGGGGGGGGGGNTGGGGGGGGGGGAGGAAAGAACAGCAGGGAGATATGGAGAGATGCCATGTGGGAGAATGAATTAATGAGAAACCATCTCTCTGACAGGAGCTGTGTGTTTTCTGCTGCTACATGCAGTTGCTAAATTTTAATACTGAATCTCATATTCCTGATTTTTCCTTTTGTGATGCAGAAGAGAGACAGAGTGAATGTTAGATGTTATATCAGAAGGCAGACAGGTAAGGAGTTGTTTTACAATTGTTACTGTGGCCTCCATTTAGCCCAAGATAAAATGAAAGGAGTTCCAACTTTGTCACATATCTCACATATTTTATATTACTCACAAAATTATCCAATAAAAATCCAAACTTTTAAACAGTTACATAAAGTTTACATCAGATCTTTTGAAATTTCAGTTTCGATGCTAATGAAGTGCTATTTAACCTTTGTAATAAGTAAGTAGAGGCGTCCATCTTTATCCTATTTCTCTTCTTTAGATTCCTTACTTTTATCTAGAATGGCATACATCTGCCAAGGCCAAACAAGCCTTCTCTTTTTCTTTATCTTTTTCTAATCTAATCTAGTCTTTTTTCTGAAAATATACTGGCTCAAAGAGAAAGAAATGAGAATTATGATAATAAGAAGACTTAATCACTTTATTATCTCCATCAAGGAGTTTATGTTTTCACTCACATCTGTTGGTTTGTTTGTTGTTTGCAGGATTAATCAAAAAGTTGCGAACCAATTTTGATGAAACCCAGTGGAAGTGTGAGACATGGTCCAGGGAAGAACCTATTTAATTTTGGGCAGATCTGGGTCTAGGGGCAGATCCAGACATTTTTAATAGCTATTTCTTAACATTGTGACATGGTGCATTTTTACTGATTTCAAAAGTAATGCATCAATATAAAAAACAAAAAAAAACAAAACAAACAAAAAAAAAAAATCAGGCATATTTATCCATGATAGACAATCAATAGATGCAGTTTGGTCTGGATCTGCATTTTTTCTGGCAGATACTCCTTTGTTAGGCTCTGTTTCAGATAATATGCGGTCTGATCACAGAGGTGGTCCATTTGATGTGTTTGTTTTATCTGCTTTTTGCGTTTGCTCTGGATGGTTGGAAAAAAGAGGAAATAAAGGGGTTCTACACTGTTTAGGAGTGTGGATGTAAAGAAGAAAGATGAGGTTCATTCATGTTAGAGGGTATGTTTTTATAGAGAACATGGACCTATAGAGAATGCATTATTAAAAAAAAAAAAGGCAAGGCAAAGNATGTTTTTATAGAGAACATGGACCTATAGAGAATGCATTATTAAAAAAAAAAAAGGCAAGGCAAAGAAGAATGAATGGAAACTTTTAACAATGTCCTTCCTTTCCAGCAGTTGCCCCTCTCCCAAATTCTCCTCCTCTTCTCTCCTCCTCCCTCCCTCCCCCCTCCTACCTCGGGACTTTAGTTCTCAGTTAAACACATTTTAATAGCTTCCTTTTCCAAACAAATGCTGCAGCTAGAAAACCAGATACACCAGATACATCTCTGGCACAGAGCGCCTCCTGGAGGACATTCATTAAAAACATGGCAGAGAACAACAGCCAGAGACACATGGACACACACAATGATTTAAACACTCTCACACAGATGCTGTACTTCATTGGTCTCTGTTTTTTTATTCCCATACAGAAAAATGAAGAGAAACAGACAGAGACGATGAATGAAGAGCAGTTTAATCTGTTATTGTGTTGAGTTCTTAGCACTAGAGGGCGTTAGTAGTGTGCTGCAGCTTTCGTCTCAGTCCCACCTTTTGCTTCCTCTAGTAAAGGGCTCAACTCTCAGCCAGATGCAGCTCTGTCAGACATACTGACAGACACACACACACACACACTGTCTGCCTTGTTGTCAAGGTGACAACATGAAACTGTCAGTCATGATCATTTTATAGCAACTGCATGGACTGTAGAGAGATAGAGAAGTCAGGTTCCGGGGTGTTGCGCATCAGTTAAAAATCTTCTCACACCTAGACTGTCTTCCTGTTTGTGCAAGAGGTGATGTGCCTGCGGTGCTGCATCCGCAGGCTGAGGTTTTACTGAGAATCACATGAGCTGAAGACAACACACACACACACACACACACACACACACACACACACACACACGCAAACACACACACTTAACATCAGTAGTAACTGATACATTAGAGGGCTTAATAGTCACCATGATACTTACAGCTCCAAACTTGCTGCATGAGCTACACTGCTGTAAATAATTGATTTCAGGTTTATTTTATCTTTAGGTTTATAGTCTGCAGAATTAAATCTTCTCCTCCTGGCTATACTCCCAGCAACAATGCTCTGTTTTTCAATTCTTTCTTCCAGTACAGTGTTCTCAATCTGTCTCGACAGTATGTCAGTGAAAAATGCTGTGTGTTGTGTGTCAGAATAGGGAGCCAGAAAGAGGTTGACCCTCCTGTCCCTCTTGCTGCTCGGTGAGTGTCAGAGGCTAAGTCGTAGGTGCTGAGAACTCAGCACCCTTGAGTGACAGCATCCTTCCTGTTGTGGTCACCATGGGAACAAAGGAGTGTTTTCCCAAGTAAACTCCATGGAGCTCTGCGCCACATCAAACACCGCTGCCGTGAGTCAGCCTGCAGCTCTACAGGGAACCTAACTTTAGCAAAGCTACATGCTTACAAGGCAGTGGAGTTTTAATGGACTGTGGTTTCCTTTTTGGCCTAGTTTGCTGTGATATTTGAAGTCTAGTTTTTGTCTTTTGTCTAACTAGCTAATCTATGCATTTGCAGCATGCATCGTCACACTCCTAATCTATTGTGCATAGTCACTATTTATATGTTGTTCAGTAAAGGAATAGTTTTGATGGGAACAGGGGGACGACGTTGCTATGATTGTGTGTTAGAGACTCAACGCCTTACAGCTGGAAAACATTAGCTCCACAAATGATGGAGGCACACTGCCCTGTACAACCCCGGTGATGTCATCCTTCACTGAGGTTCAGACTTACACACAACACACACAAGGAAACACAAGCACAGGCACTCAGATGTACTGTAGGTACAGACACATTGCACAGGTATGCAAACACACAGACACGTGCTGGAGCTACTTTTTTTGTAACCAAGAAGCTTCATAGATTAGATTTCTGAGATAATGGATGTGAATAATGACCTGAGAATATGTTGGGAGTGAAAGGGGGAGACAAGAAGGAAAGGGATAGAATGAAGAATTAAATATTCAGTGTGTGTGTGTGTGTGTGTGTGTGTGTGTGTGTGGTAAGGTGGTTTGTGAATTTGTCCAGGGATGTGGCATTATTATCCTCGTAGCATTTTGGTCTCCCATTCCATTGTGTGATTCATTTACTCCACTAAGAAGCTGTAAATGAAGGACAGATGGCCTGGGAACTGTGCTCCTTTACACTGCGATCGTGTCTTCAACCACAGTAGCTGTCCGTTTCTTCATTCTCTTCCTCGGAAGCCTGAGCTCCTCATCACTAATTCAACACTCAGCACCAAATTCACTGACTGTTGCTGTTGCCTCCAGTGCTTTCCTTTAAATTCTTATCTCTCCTCTCTCTGGGTTTCTTTTCCCTCTTTTAAAAGAAGATGAAGTTCAACACTTACAAAGGACTTCAGCAAAACAGACTAAATGTGATGGGGAGCTATTATTTATTATTTACCCCATCTGCTGCATTGGCCCTCGGTATTTTCTTATGGCAAACATAGGATTTGATTTCAGCAATGGCTGTTTTATAACATTTTATCACTCTGACATAATGCACTCTAACCACTAAGCTTCACTTCATTAAACCTCCAACTGTTTTAAATATACTTATAAATAGAGGCATCAGGGATTATAAAGAAGCCTAAATATTGCATAAAAAAAAAAAAAGTTTTTTTCATTGGCCGGTAAATATAAGAGCTGAGAAGCTTATGAAAACATTTTTTGAGTTCTCCTTCTTCATCTTCTTCTTTTAAATCCAACAGTTTAGATGCAGAGTTGCTGCCAGCCACTGTTACGCGCCTACACTCAATTTGAAAAATAAACTGAGCAGATAAAACAACACAAAAGATGTGTAGATAGAAGAGACTAAATAATTCATGTAAATCATAATTCATAAATGCCAGCCAAAGTTTGACACAGCAATGAAACGACACAATTGAAGACATTCCAGTGCTGCTTTATTCAATCCGTATGCCCTCTTGAGATTACTTGCATGGCACTAGTTCATGATGAGAGGATTTTGGATATAAATGGCTTCTCGCATGATGTAAACTTTGGAAACTGTGTGAATGCAGGCAGGCAAATCAAATGAGAGCAGAACACCAAGCTAGCTATGTAGCATGGAGATTTTCTGGCAACTAGGGGGCATGTGTGTGTAAGTGTGTGTGTGTGTGTGGGGNGGGGGGGGGGGGGGATATTTGCATGACAGGACCATTGTGGAGGGCTGGCATATGAACAAAGTCCATCTCTGTGGTGTGTGTGTCTGCTCCTGTGTCAGGCATGTTGCACTGGAGAGTCTTTCCAGAGGGTGGTAGGTTTTGGAAGGGGGTCGTTGGGGGTGTGACAGGGTGTGGGAGGATGGTGGGCGGGGTTAACGCTTCAGTATCTCCACACTTTGTGCATTGCCGTGGACGTACAGTATACACTGTCATGTCCTACTGGTTGGGGCACGTTAACATTTATACACTGTGTGGGAGAGGAATTGTACGTCCCCCTGTGCACATGCTTTTATCTGTGTGTGTGTGTGTTCGTGTGTATTTGTGTGTGTTTGTGCTGTTTATATTTAGCTATGTAAAGCATTGAAGTAATGATGGTTTATGTGGGAGGTGGGTGGGATTTTCTTTGACATGGTCGTGGACTCTAATGACCCTAATCATGACCTGACATTATCACCACGCTTTCCTCCACTGAGTGAGCTCACAATGTGCAAATGTTGGGAACCTACACAGTTTAACATGTCACTCCAACACAATACGGCAATGTTAGTGTAATCAGTAAAATATTCCTCCCAATGATCCTAGGTGTGGGTCATTTCTTGTGTCTATTTCCAGTCATGCTTTTCATATTAAAGTACGGTAGTTTTGTATTTCTGCAACTTTTTACATTTCTATCTTTCATTTACTTGAGAGCCGCATTACAAATATCTTTGTGTTAAAATGTACAGTTGCACATATATTTTTTCTCTAAGTACCACCCAAACTCCATTCAAAGTTAAATGCAAGACCTCCACATTCAGATCCACGTTGGACATACCTTCATTTTCCAAACAAGAAATTCTCTAGTACAATAAAATATCTTAAAAACGTGTAATTTGCAAGTTTTTAAAATATTTTCTTGCAAGTTTCTTGCAAGTTGCAAGGGTTCGAGACAGTTGAATATGTGAAGCATTATGCAGCATTATGCAACAAATGGAACATAAACTACTTTGTATTGATCTTGTCCTTTGTTTAAAACAGCACACGGCTTAGTAGTGAAGCCAGTGCATAAGTGCTTTAAGCTGCAGTTTCTTGGCTTTGAGAAAGCTCCAACTGAGCTAAGGATATGGGGAAATTCTCCACCTTTTCACTTATAATAATAATAAAATAATAAAAAGTCAGCAGTTCTTTATCAGAACAGTTAATCTAATTTCTTCTAATCTATGTTTTTTTGTTGACAGTCTTGTACCATGAAGGAAATATGAAAGCCTAAAGAGCAGAATGTTTTAGGCAGTGGTTGCTTGATTCGCAGGTTTCTCAAACTTTAACAGTCAGGTGTAATTACTGTCAATTGCTCACATCTTACCTCCAACCAGGCTTCCTCTCCTCTCGTGCAAATCTGGATTTTCTGGTTCCAGTAACTGGCAAAGATGACGAGGTGTAAACCAAAATCCAGGCTTCACAACGTCTCTGCAGAAACCTGTGGGTGGTAAAACAAATGTTGTTTTTCTTCTGTCTTTGGTTTGGACAACTTATTGTTTAGCCAGCCAATCAAACTGCTATGAAACATTGAAAAACTATTTTAAGAATAAACTTTATTTCTTTCAGCAGAGATGTAGCCCGTGAAAATGGAACAATTAACAGTAAAGCAAAACCAGATGCTACTTATGATGAGATGAGGAAAAATTAGAGTGGTAAAAATGATTAATTGCTGCTGGCAGTGAACAATAGAAGGCCATCAGAACTGATTCAGTGAAGCTTTCTACGTTTTTGTAGACTCATCACTTTACTGTATCGTTCAGGTGTTGGTACAGGCCCAGTCAGTGTTCTGTTGCCTGTCTGAACCAAAGCCAGGGGAATTTCACATGCTGCTTCCACTTTACAGTACAGTCGTAAAAATCATTTGTAAAGCCACCCACTCCTCACTTTCCATCCATTTTCCGTTCAGTAGCCCCACTCACCGCTCCCCCACCCTCTCCCCTGAGACAAACATACTGCCAACCATTAATCTGGAAGATTGAGCTGAAATTGCTCTGCAATTTATCGCATGCACAATCAGGTAAACACATGAATTTGCAAACTCTTGCATGCAGAAATGTTATAGTACACATCAAGCATTCACACACCAGTCTTTATATTCTTGCTAAGGTCTTGTCTTCACTGCTGAGGTGCAGCTGCAGAACCACACCAAGCACAAGTCTGACTTAAAATGACTGCTGTGATTAGAGGAAACATGGCGAAAGAATGTGCTGCAGAATGAAAATCACCCAGAACTGTGTAGGTTTGTGTGTGTGTGTGTGTGTGTGTGTGTGTGTGTGTGTGTGTGTGTGTGAGCGAGAGAAGTGAGAGTGAGATAGAGAAACTGTACTGTATGTATAGCAGCTGGGTCTGGTCAGCTGATGGTAATGCAGACTGTGATTTGATGGGTGAGCTGGGTTGGGCTGAGCCATTTACAGCTGCAGTCAGTGTGTGTATTAGAGAGAGAGAGAGAGAGAGAGAGAACTACAGCTACAGCTACATCAGGGTCTGCAGACCAGAGCAGAGCACTAAAGCCAGAAATCTAGCGACGCAGGACCAGTGCAGCAGAGTGGAGCTGGAGGGTGAGGTAGGATGGAGCCTGAAATATCTCACTAAAATAGAACAGTGCACAGCACCACTGGTTGGACCAGCGGCTAGTCTGGGCTGGATGTGTCATCAACTCTGAAGTCTTAGTGACACAGAAGTTTGATTTTGGGGTGTTGTGTTCCAAGGAAACAAGTTTGGCTGGAATAGACAAGAATAGTCTGGACTGAACATCTGTTCAGGTGAAGCCAGTCCTGTACTGTAGGTCTTGGAGCTGAAGGGGACCAGACAGGATCCGAGTCAGCAGCAGAGGATTATGGGGTGCTCAGCCAGTGTGGTCCTGCTCCTGCGTTCAGTGGGCGGAGCTGACTGTGGTCACTTGTGCTTACGACAGAACCAGATGTCATTGGATGCTGCCACACCCACACTAGAGGGCTACACCACTACCACTTCACCTCTGACCATCATTGTCATGGTAACCAGCACTCTAGCAACACCTCCATTTTTTACCTTATGCATGTGCATGTGTGGGTTGGAGTACATGTATGCGATGAACTGTTGTGTGCACTTGTTTGAATGTGAATATGTATATGTTCTGGTATGCGTGCATCTTCAAGTGTGATGTGGAAGCATGCGTGGAACCACCAGATAACAGTTTTTTGGTTTATAGCAGCAATTTTGCCTTTTTTCTTTCTATCTCTTTCCTTCCTGATCTCCTCTTTCTTACTTTCTCTCCCTCTGTTTCTCTGTTGCTGAGGTTGATGTATGATCAGTATGATCACAGATTGGGGCCTGTCCTCACAGCTGAGAGGCAGAGGTACGGAAATGGGGTGAAGAGGGAGGAGAATGNGGGGGGGGGGGGGGTCAGACATGAAGAATCTAGTTTCTGTGGGAAAAATCAGCTTTCTCTGCGTATGGCTTCTCTTCTGGCCTACAGAGAAAATGACAAAAATAGCCATTCAAACAAAACACTGAATAAATGGTGGGAAGGCAGTTGTATGAATAAGTGAATGGATGAATGAATTACATAAAGCTAGATTTGTCTTTCTTCTAGCTGAGTTCCAGTCTTTCCACTACAATCCTGCGTGTCAGCCATCTGTTCGGTATCTGTATCCACTAGTGCTGGATAGATCTTTTATTCCCAGAAAGACCCTGGTTTCTGTAAGTGCAGTGGAAAAAATATCAGAGTTTTGGCAGGGTGTTACCTCCTCTGTTTCCCCTTAGTTTCTTTCCCTCCATAAACCTCCTGTCTCTCCTGGTGTCCCCTTTTTCTATTCTGCATAGCAAACTAGAATCATGCTAGTTTACACTGCACAATCTTGTTCTGCAAATTCATGTAAGTGGACTAGCGTGAGCAGATCTATTCATTGCGTTAATCCTGTATCTTCTTGATCTGAGATATTTATTTCCATGTCAATGTAGATAGATTTAACATTCCCTGTACTTAGACAAGATTTTATTTATTTTTTTTCCCAGCTGAAAAATTAAAACATTTTAGTCCAAAGTCATATTGGTTTTTGAACTCTCTCACACACACATGCATGTGCGTGAGTGTGTATGTTCTCCCAAACTCATAATGCCTCTTTAATTTTATAATAATATTCTCTTGATGCATGAAAACACGCCATGAGGATGAGTGGTTTGTCTTCTGCTTCAGTGGGACGTGGTTCTTTACCTGCAGCAGGTGCTGTTCAGTTTAGCTTCATATACTCAGAATGAGTGAGAGGTCCCCAAAATCTCTCTCTCTCTCTCTCTCTCTCTCTCTCTCTCTCTCTCTCTCTCTGTCTCTCCCTCTCTACGAGCCATATTTTTCACAGGGAGACCCAGAAGATATAAATCCACAAAATATACGGTACTTGGATAAGCTGGTCTAACATGCTCCATCATGCTCCAGCTTGTGAACTGACTGTCAGACGTGCTGTTCACCCTCCCTGCCTCCCTCCATCACGCCTCCCTCCATCACACCTCCCTCCATCTGTCCGCCAATGCTCATCTTCCTGTCTGTCTCTCCGCCACACTTCCACTCCACGAATGTGCTGGCTCATCATAAATGGCATCTGATAATGTGTTGCTGGTTGGTGAATTAGTAGTTTACAAGATGTGTGGATTTGGGAAAAATTTGCACAATCACTGTGGAATGAGGGCTGCTCACAGTGTGTTGACTGGCCATTCCTTCACACAGCTGTTGGATGAAAACAAGCAAGTTGGAAAGAACGGGAAAAATTGTGAGCTTGGCACTACTAACTTCTCAAAATGCTCTTAAAAAATTGAAGAAGAGCCACTTCTCCCCTTCACCATTAGTCCCACTGTCTTCATCTAAACCCGATGCTGCTTTAATGATGTAAAGCTGATGGTTTGTGTCTGGTCTGTTCTCTCAGCCCACCTTTCTCGCTCACGCACTCTTTCTCTGAATCACTCACTCTTTCTCCATAAGTCTTTTTCCACCACCTCTGCCCCTCTTTGTCACATCCTTTAGCCCTCAGACCAGCATTTGAGAATGACACAGACCAGCTTGAGCAGATGACATGAAAACCATAGACCTATCTCATTCTTTTTATCTTCCTCTACGTTCTTTTTTCATTGATCAACTTTGATCACACATCCAGTATTTTCTGCTTTTTTTTCTCTCATTCGCTTTGCTCCCATTCTTCTCTGTCTCTCGTGTTCGCTTTCATTCTGGAGGAAGTCCATGCTGTGAGCCACCATCCTCATCCTCTATTTGTACCCGCGCACAGCTGTAGTTTACCAACATCAACACCCACTCTACCTCTCTCCCGCTAAGAGGGAGGGAGGGAGAAACAGAGGAGCGGGGATTAAAGGAGATGTTTAAAGGGATGTCAAATAGGGTGAGGATAAGGGAGCGGGGAAGAGATGCAGACAGAATCAAAGGAAGAAGAAAGGCATGCGCTGAGGATGTTTGATGAGATGAGGAAGTGATGGAAGAGAGGGAGGGATGGAGTGATGGAGCCAGCTGAGGCAGCTGGTGCAAAATAGAGAAGGATAGAGGGAGGGAGGGTGGAAGGAAGCCAGACTGCTGTGTGTTGCTGCAGTGTTCAGGAGCGATCAGTTAAATAGGCTTGAAGGAGTGTGATGCTAAGAGCATAATTATGATTCAGTGCTTCAGATGCAAAACAAGATTTATGAACAGTTATTGAGTTAGAACACAACGAAGATCTATGCATAACTTAGAAATGTCTTTTCCTGGTAGACTTTTAGGGCTGTGTCGTCCTCTTAGCTTTCTATCATTAATATCACAGTTAGTGTTTGACTGTCACACCCTTTCTCTTATCGCTCATCTCAGCATAATCATTAAATCTCGTAAATACAAAACTTCAGGCATGAAAGGAAGCAGAAATTTGCGAGCATCATTGAATGTAGCACGTGAAACGATTTTCTCACCTCAACCTTGAAAATTTCATCTTACTTCACATTACTCCACCAGACCAACCACCATGAACTGTTCCACGTTCTGTGTAGCATGTAGGTCATATTTAGCAGCAGAGTGTGAAAGACAATAAGTAGTCTGGCTGCAGCCAAGTAACCAGACAGACTTAAAGGGAAAAAATGACACAAACTTTTGGACATCATTCAAAAGATCAATAATCCTAAATAAGCCAAAAGCAGAATCTTATGTAACAGTGTTTAGAACAATCAAATCAGTTTGTTGTATCATCAGAATTGTTTCCTCTAATGCAGATGTCTGTTTAATTAGGGGAAGTGAGAGTTTTCATGGATGGGTGAGTGGTTTTGTGCATTTATATGTTCATATAAGATATTATGTCCTAGTCCATCAGGTCTTGCTCCTGTTTTTCTTAGTTTGTTGTTATGGAATTTCCTTTGGTTTGACTTTTGTTTGTGTGTTTTTGTGCTTTAAATGTCCTTTTTTTTTATCGTACATGTAATTTCATCTTGTCAGTTCTCTGTTATATTATGTTATTTGTGCAACATGTGCAACTTTTGTATGCTGCTGCCTTGGCCAGGTCTCCCTTGCAAAAGAGATTCTGAATCTCAAGTGGACTTCCTGGTTTATATAAAAATAAAATATATACTTAATCTCTGAATATGGAAAACTTAAATCAACTGTGTGAACACTTCTGTCTAACGTGTTGCTAGTCAGTCTTGCAAGCAGTGTAAAGGGAGGAGGACAAAGACTACCTCACTTTAGAACAGGAAGTTGGCTGCATGGTAGAGTTTGCATGTGTGTGTGTGTGTGTGTGTGTGTGTGGGCTGACAGTGTGCTATTCATAACCACGGACANCATGTGTGTGTGTGTGTGTGTGTGTGTGTGGGCTGACAGTGTGCTATTCATAACCACGGACAGAGGAAGATGCAGTGAGGGTTTGATTTTGACTGTGTGCGATATGTTTACCTGTGTTTACCTTATTGTGTCTGTTTGTAGGCGTAGCATAGCAGACTCTACATGAGTGGATTTTCTCAGCCTGTAGTTTATTACAGAGAAAAATACAAATAAAAAATGTCTTAAAGAAAAAGATGATGTTTCTGTTTAACCAGGAAATCCCTCATTGACATTAAGAATGAAATAATGTCATGTATAGAAACTGAAAATTGACTCATTTACTCTGGGTTTCTCACTTTGCGTGTGTGTGCATGTGTGTGTGCATGTGTGTGTGTGTGTGCGTTGGATATCAAACATCTACTTCCTTCACATCCACGTGCGCTGACACACTACTCATAACCCTGTTCAGTGCTAGTTCTGCTTCTAACACAGCACACGCTGTGACTTTTCACAATGAGCTTCAGGAGCAAAATCACTTTCAGGAGGAAAATAAAGACTAAACGTGTGCGAATGGATTTCACCCGCCTGAGTATTGTATGTATTTATACATCTCTTTCTTCCTCTGTTAGTTATTATGATGTCAATATCTCATTTATACCATGTTACATTCTATAGATGAGGAATTTAATAATTATATCTTATTCACAGTGACTCATGTTTGCTGTACCTGTAGCGATTTACTCAATTTCAAATTTTTTAAGTTTTGATTTGTTTGTGTAGCTCATTTCCTCATTTCCTCTTTTTTTTTTTTTTTTTTTTGTGAAATTACATGATTTGTATATGACAGTACAGCTTGTCTCTGTGACAGGAAGAGCCAGAGAGCAGAAATATATTTTTAGATGACAGATGAAATGATGTGTGTGTGTGTGTGTGTGTGTGTGTGTGTGTGTGTGTGTGTGTGTGTTGGCGATACAGAATTCTGCATTATGTGGAGGGTGTGTCAGCTCATCAGGGGAAAACCAGCATTTCCCATGATACACTTCTGACATCACAAAAGTTCAGAGGGCATCACCTGATAGTGTAGCATCACAGCGTGTACATGTAATCATACATGTAATCACACATGTAAGCGTAATCTTCCAGCCTGTGTGATTACTCTTTTTTTTTTTCATGTGTTCATGTTATTTACCGGAATGGCAACTTTGAAATCATTTTTGTAGGGTCATTATTGTTAAAGGCAGCATGTAATACTGTTTTACAATTTTTAAAAGTTTGCATGAAAAGCATCAAGAATACAATATGAAAATACATCAGTTTTGCCTAAATAATGTTTGACGTGGTATGCTACAGTGTACGGTACATACTGATTATTGCATATGTTGTGTATTTTTAAACTGTTATTCAGTGTGTTTATTATGACCGTTACTCACTGTAAGCAGAAGATATTGATCACCTTTCCAGGCAGCATTGTGGAGCTTCATTTTTCTCTGCTCTCTCTCTTGGTTGGGCCTTTTCTAAAAACCCTGTCTGCTCTGTGTGAACAAAAACCAGAGATCATGACTTCCTCCCTCCCTGACCACAGTCTGTTTCAGCTCTCATGTTTGCTGCTGCTGCTGCTTTACGATGTCAGAAATATTTTATGCTGTCCTCAATCTGTTAGGCGTTGAATATGTCGTGTTTTCTTGTGACTTGTCGGCGATTGACATATTAAATTAGTGGTTTTAATCTGGAATTTTTGAGAAAAGACTCATCCAGTATGAAATACATTGTTCTGCTGTTTAAGAAGTCATAGATGGATGGTTTATGTGCTGAGCATGTAACGATTTGGAAGAAAGACTACGTGAAAACAGGCCTTTACAAATAGACGTAACTGTTGTTGTGGTGTTTTTACATTTGAGGTTATAGAATGACGACAGCAAAGTATTTGTGTCGGTCTAGGTGTTTATATGTGAGAAGTTTCAATTATGAACTGGAAAAAAATTCCTGCTGTGTCTAGTTATGTAGCAGGTCAGATGAAGGTGTCCTACAATGTCTAGAATATCTGACTATATTTGACTTGATATACTGTAATATTCAGTGCAGTTACCACTTCATCATGGTGTTACTTCCTCTCATATTTTTAGGTTCTGATGATGTCATGGCAAAACACAGGAAAAATCATTCTGATTGCCCGTTTGTATGATAGTTAAACTGTGTATTGCCTGTGACTAATTCATTTTGACTGAGTTCCCATATTTTACATGTTTGATGCTTCTGCACTGTCACTTCACCCCCAGTCAGTGTTGTTTGATGCAATAATGAATAAAGTGTGATACAGGCAGCGTTGTGTTACAGTCATGGGAATTGTGAGGTCTTTATGTCGTGATAGGGTTACAGTAATATGCACCACTGCTTAATGCACTGCACTGCATGATTCTTTTTATGCTTTCAGCAGGTTGATAATAGACAACAAATGAAATGAAAATGAGAAATACGCTAAGACATATAGACTAATTAAGCTTTAAGACAGCTAAACAGCCAAACAACTGAATATTGATTGCATCTCTCTCTCTCTCTCTCTCTCTCTCTCTCTCTCTCTCTCTGTGTGTGTGTCTGTGTGTGTGTCTGTGTTCCTATAGCAGGAGAAACCAAAGCTGATTGATCCTCTGGACTACGAGGCTGTTATCTCTGAACTGGGAGATGATTTGAAGGAAGACCCTCTTACAGACCTGCTCCTATTTCCAGACAGTGATTTTTCGGTAAGAGAGACTGTGTGCGTGCGTGTGTGTGTGTGTGTGTGTGTGTGTGTGTGTGTGGTCACATGCTTCTCTTACTGATTATCTCTGTCTATAGAGTCTATGTGATGTTTTTTTCAGGTGGCTGTCCTCCCACACACACACAGATCAGGGCAATTGAGCAATTGATTAGTCAATTAGCTTAAGCAAACTTTAGGTTGATTGAACGTTAAAAACAATGTCACTTTTACCACATCCAATGTGTCATCAAATATCTTATTTGGTCTGATTATCAGTTAGAAAACCCTAAAGGTATAGCATACAAGGGATTACTTCATGAAACACAACTGGAACTAAATTAAAGTTTCTGGCAGTGGTTTAATGTGTTTAAAAAAAAAAAAAAAAAAAAAAAATCTTATCTTTATTTTGTCTGTTTCCTTAAAGCAAAAGAGAAAATCTTTGACTCAGGTTAGGAGATAATTCTGCATTATGGTTTGGTTTCTATTTTAATCATTACAGAACTCTTATACAGAGATATAATGGTTCACATTTATCTAAAATTTGACTAAAATCTGTCATATTTTCCTTATGTTTTTGCATACATTTTTAAAGCTTTGTTCTCATAAAAAGCTGTACTGTGATGATTAATATTATTTTCATCTGTGTCAAAGCAAACTAAGAAAAGCTTCTCACACAGTGACAATACTAAGGTGCCACACTTGATTTAACAGCAATATACAGATGTTTAAAATGCAACACATGACGTTCTCAACACACTTGTTCACACTTGGGTGTGTAGAGCATTGTGTCTTTTCATTACAGCCAACAATTTATGCTCCCCAGCTCCCTTTAGCTCTTTGTTCATTAGTGCCGTCATTAGTGTGCTAATGTGTTTCTGCACACACAGATCCACTGCACATTAAGGTGGCCTAATTGGCTACTTGTGGCAAAGAGAATGGTCAGCCTGTGGACATGGAGTTGTGGTTTTAATGCACGACTCTGCTGCCTCTGTCTGCTTTCTGGCTACCAAGCAATCGTTGATATTCTTCATCTTTGCAGCCAACAGTCAATTTCTGTAATTGAAATAGAAAGTGGTTTGGTGTAGTATTACTCACGTACAAAAAGGCATTCAGTAGATCTGCTGCTTTCGGTTTGTGAGTTTAGCACTACAGCCAGCGGATTAGGTTTTATAAATCAAAGTCCGTCACTGTTCACTGGTAGTGCTGACGCATTTTCATTGGCCTCTTGCACATTTTGGAGGATAGTTTTTAATTTCTATCTGAATATGCACCCAAAGGACTGAATGTTAATTATGTTTTATCGATCATAAAAGATATTTTATAATTAACGCTCCATGTTTCACAGTATAACCATTCCTGATAAAGCAATTACACATTAAAAGATTGTGCTTGAAAGATTAAAACGATCAATTTTGGCCACAATCAAGACAGCCAAAAATAACTTTACTGGTTAACGCCACATTTCCTTCTGATTCTTGCCTCCTGATGTGTTGAGTGAAGTTCAGCTATTAGTTTCATACATTGGAACCCGTTGCCACGTGTCTGCCGCTGATGTTAACAGGCCAATCAGAAACATTTCCAAATGATAACAAAGCAAGCACTGCACTTCTCTTCATGCAGGTGTCCACGGTGCCTCAGGAGAGACGCACTCTTAAGTCCACTGTTCCTGAAGGAGCAGAGCAACAGGCTGAATGTCTGCTGGTCAGACAGGTGAGAGGGTGATGTGTGTATGTGTGTGTGTGTGTGTGTGTGTGTGTGTGTGTGTGTGTGTTTGCCAGTGTGTATATGGTTTAATTGAAGCCATTGTGGCTTGGAAAGAAAACGGTGTCAGTTAGTGGTGGTCAGGTCTGTCAGTTTTTGTTGTTCCTAATATAGAACCTTTTGAAAGTGGTGGAGTGGTTTGTTCAGCCTACATTGTGCCTCTGAAATAAACCAGATGTGTGTGTGTGTTTGTGTGTGTTTATGGCAGACCCATCACCACTCATTTTCATATCAACCTGCCATATTCTTAAGTGCTTATTGAAGAAATAATATCTGTGTAGACAGAAGCTCCCCAGATGGTACTGTCACAGCTCACTGGATACTTGAGTGTGTGTGTGGATGTGCGCATGTGTGTGTATGCACATGCCTGGTGTTTATAATTTCTGATGACGTTAACAGTCAAGATCTTTCTAAACTATTTGAATTAATAAGACAGGGAAGAGGATGTGAAACTGTCTTGTACTGTGTGTGTTGTTGTGTATCTGTGTGTCTGTCTGTCTGTGTATCTGTCTGTGTCTCAGTGAGAGACAGAGACAGCGAGAAACCTCCGTGCTCTATGAGAGTGCTAATTTAACCCATGAGACTGACAGTCTATAAAGACATCATCTTTTTTTGTAGACTCTTTTGAGATGGAGTCTTAATTCATTTCCTTTTATAATTTAAATCATCTAATGATGGATCCCAGCTTGTGAATCAGTAAGTAGGCCTGGAAAGAGCCGATGTATGACAGTATTGTCACGCTTTCTGCCATATTGACGGAATCTTGATTGTCTGCAACAATTCATGTTGGCCCAGCTCAAGGTTTCTTATAGAGGGTATTATTTTGGAAAGTTAATATCAACTCAACTAAACTCCGTCCCCTCCTTCAGGCCTGTAAGTACTACAACGCTGAACTAAACGTGGTCCAGTTCAAATATGATGAGTACGCTGGAGACTACCGCCTGCTGCCCAGGTAATACACCTTTGACAGCCATCTATCATCGTATCATCGTGTATACTGTGAATTTATAGGTGCTTCCTTTAAATATTTAACACTTATTTTGCATTTAAGCAATTTTTTTTTTTTTTTTTNTTTTTTTTTTTTTTTGATTCTACGTGATATTTTGTTGTCTTTGATGCCATGAAAATTCCAAAACTGCTGAATCTACATTTGCAGGTTTTGCTGACTGAAACTTTCAGGGTCATTTCCTGGCTTTTTCTTATAAACATGCAAAGCGATGCAGCCTGATGACATCAAGGGCTAACTGCAATTTGTTACACTGCGTAGGGAGTTTGGTAACAAGAACAAGACGGAGGCTGGCGTTGAGTGAAAGAAAAGTTTACACTAAGAACATTCCACTTCATAACAGATGTGAACTTTCACATCCTCACCAATCCGCTGTCAGCCTTGCAGTTGATCAGTCATTCGCTCGGTGAGTCAGTCAGCGCGTCAGTCATTTATTTAGCCAGGGCTGTCAGTCATTCTGACAAACAGTCAGTAAAGCAGAGATTTGTCAGGCCTGTTGAGACTGACCCAGAACAGCTCTGCCGCTACTCCTCTCTACCACAGGAATGTCCCTCCTCTCTCCCATGGGTTGCCACTGTATTCTCTCAGTCAGTTCACATGACCTATGAACTGGTACTCAGGATAAACTATGAAGTCAGATGTAAGTTAAAAACAAGTGAGAGCACAATCAGGCCAAGAAATCGCTCCGTTAAGCTCAGCTGTTTGTTGTATAAACTGTATCCTGTTTTTTTTAGAACTGGTTAAAGTTAAATTTATGAAAGAAATAGCAAAATGGAAGGAGTCAGTACTGCTTACATCTAGTTAAATTTACACCGATATGTATGGCTTCACCATGATAATTAAATTGGAGCAATCTCTTCATCTCTAGCTAAAATTAGCTTTCCTGTGTCAGTGACCAGCACACAAACACCAACGTTCCCTAAACTTTGTCCCCTTAGGAGATTTTTTTTGTTCAGACAATTTTTACAGTTTTGTGATTTTTAGCAGAAACTGGTTCCAGTTCCAGTGTTATCTTCCACAGATTGCCATCTGGTTATCTGCAGCTCACAGCATAAACACAAAGCCGCTTTATCCCCTCACTTGCACACAAAGACAGGTCAGCCTGTGAAATCAGTGGAGCGGGATCTAATGGAGACGACCTATTGTTGACTCTTGACAGAAGAACGATGGTGCAGAGGCAGCCACCCACAGATATTCGCATCAGTCAAATGGAGTGGATTAATTGAATCCCCCAAAATGATTTTCTCTTTCCATCAATATATTTCTCTTGGAAAACTCTTGCACTCAGTGCAGTAATATCCCATTCCTCTCATTGTCTTCCTCTTCCTGTCTGTATTACTTTATAGGAAAATGTACAAAGCAGAGAAGCTGCCATCCCATTCTTTTGAGATTGACCATGAAGACATGGACAAGGATGAGGTCTGTAATGCTTTCAGAATGCTATACACACAAAAACATTACACACTGGGTACATTATAGACATCATGTGGATAGTTTATTTCAACCCTATAACCGGTAACGAATATGTGATAGACATTCAATACTCCGATTTTTGTCTGTATTGAGATTAAGGTAAAAATGAGGAATAACCATATGCACGGATGAAATTGATAGGATTCTGTGATTTGCTGAATATACATGACTGGTTGCTTAATTGCTTTATGAGAAGTACACCAAGAAAGAAATGCATGCAGAGATGGCTTATGCCTGAAGAGTTTACATGCTGTTACTCAGATCAGGACACACTAATATCGATTTATGCAGATTTCAATCTGATTATGGTGTTTACGTGGTATTTACATTTGATAGTGCTTTAATCAGATTAGGATTGAAGTTTTGCGAGATGCTGATTTTTTGCAAACATAGCATGACTGATAAAAAAAAATCATAAAAAAGAATGTGTAGAGAACCTTCTTTTCTCTGTTGATCATATGTTCTGCCAAGCTAATGTATCTATACCTGACTTTATTTGTATTTTACAGGATACCACCTCCCTATCCTCATCCAAAGGAGGAGGGGGAGGTGGTGGAGGTGGAGGTGGAGGGATGGGTGTGTTTCGTTCAGGCTGGCTATACAAAGGCAACTTTAACAGCACTGTCAACAACAGTATCACTGTTCGGGTGAGGAATATCTGGTGCACTCACTTTTTCTGTCTGACTTTTTCACCTTTATCTTTAGATCTCCTCATTTTCACCAAAACATTTCTCAGATTTCTGACCCTGGAAATGTGACCTGAACTTCTTACTTCATACCTTCAAGCTTAAAACTACTGGAGAGTGATCAGTTTTTATGTTTTTTGGTTAAAAGTAATGACTTTGGCCTTAACCCAGGTTCGTATATTTTGCCTTTGTTTTCATCTAGTCATTCAAGAGGAGATATTTTCAGCTGACCCAGTTGACAGACAACTCCTACATCATGAACTTTTACAAGGATGAAAAGATCTCCAAAGAGCCCAAAGGGTGCATCTTCCTTGACTCGTGCACTGGTGTGGTACAGGTAGGCATTCATATACTGAACCATCCCCCCTGAGCCCTTATTTTTGGTGTAACTACAACAATAATATCCATCCATCCGTCCGTCCGTCCATCCATCCATCCATCCATCCATCCATCCATCGCCCCACAGAATAACCGTCTGAGGAAGCACGCCTTTGAGTTGAAGATGAACGAAGTTACCTACTTTGTTCTGGCTGCGGAGAGTGAGCAGGACATGGAGGAGTGGATCAGCACGTTGACCCGCATCTTACAGATCAGTCCCCATGAGGGGCCCGTTCCAGACCGCAAGAGTCTAGACCTCACTGACCATCGGCAGGGTGAGATTGGTTCTGTTTCTATGTTTATGGAACATACTAAGAATACCTACAATGGATTTAGAGCACATGAATAGGAAAAGATTGATAGATTAGAAGAAAAAGTAGTATTTATGGGAAATTCTAACACTATGCAACAGATAAATCATGGTGCCATTAAGTAAGGGATGATTTCATATTGACTGTAAACAGAAATACAGCCTTTTCTTCTGAGTCTGAACTAACTGATGAATGTTTTGTCATCTTGCCATGCTCTGAATAGAGGATTATTGCTGTGTTGGTGCTCAATCCATAACATTAAAATCAGGAAAAGAGACCTGACATCAATAGCCTCAGTTTAGCAGGTCATACCTTGTTATTTAAAAAGAACTTTAAAAAAAAAAACATTGCATGTGAGCAAAGTCAATAATATTAAACATTATTTATGTGCCAGCTCTGGGAGAGTTTGGCCATGGGTTACAGCACATAACATAACACACACTGACAGAGCATTGAGATTTGGCCCAGTGAAACGTAAAGGAATGATGTAATAACCTCACAGAGCCATGATGGCTTTGTGGTCTGTTAACATGCCTGTAAATCAGGCTGAGAGTGAGTCGTCATCCAACAGTAATGAGCCAATTTCTTCAACATGACCTTTGGGAAGAATTGCTCTAGGAACATAAAGCTTACATTTCAGCTGAAACCTGCCTGCCTTATTATTCATGGATATGATAGATGGAGTCATATGTTGGTCGAGATGGATATATGTCACCTCACTTTGATTAGTGTGTGAATAAAAGAAATAGAAGAATATGACCTTTAACCATAGATAAACTTTCTCATCCACCCCTATATATGGCACTCATCACTCATAACCAGAAAGGAAGGCTCCGGAGCCCTGATTGTGTTTGTTCTTTCTCCAGATGTGTTTGACCTGTCGCTGAGTGACTGCTGTCTGCACGAGAATGACGAGACGACAGAGAATGGCATCAATCCAGAGTTAGCGAAGGTTGGCAACCAGCAGCTCTTCTCTTTCAAACATAGTGCAACTCATAATTTACTGTACGTGCAGTCTAGTGTTAGTTTATTTATGTGTAAGAATCTCAAAACTCTGCACTGTGTGCGATAATAACATCTTATTCTTTACTTTGAGTTATTCTGTGACCGTCTCTCTCTCTTTTTCCATCTCTCAGTATATCTCTGAGACTGATGAGGGAATTCGCTCAGCCAGGAGAGAAGAGAGGTTGAATCTGTTCTCACTAGACCCTGACACGCCTGTATGTATCATGCGTGGCTCCATTATTTTTATGGATTCAATATGTTGTTTTTCCGTTTGATGACTTCAATCATGTTGTGACCTCATGCATTGTTGTGTAGTATGTTGTTAGTCTTTAGTCTTTGTTAATCACAACACAGATTCTTCTTGGTCTCAACGACATCAGCTTGACTAAATGAAATAAAGTAAAACATGCCTCTGTTCAACAATCTGTGTGTCTCCACATCCAGGTTTTGAGGAGCCCACGGACGGAATATTCTTCACCTGATAGCGCAGCAGTGCGTCCATTTGAGGAGAAACTGGGCAGAAGGTTTATGATAACCTGTGGATCCCTCAACCTCATGCTACAGGGCTGTGTCAACGAGACAGAAACTGGACCAGTCACTAATGTGAGGATTACACCTTTTTTTATTATGAGATATTTGTTCAAATTTCATGTTTTGGTTTTCTATTAATATGTCACTTTTTTTTTTTTTTTTTTTTTTTACCTTTTCTTGTTTTTATGTCTGTTCCACCAGATTGAGCCTTTCTTTGTGACGGTTACTCTGCTGGATATGCGTGAAGGGAGAAAGGTGTCTGCAGATTTCCATGTAGATCTGAACCATGAGGCGGTGCTTCAGATGCTCGGAAGCTGCAGCAACGGCACAGGGGCTCCAGGAACGGGCCTTGGACTGGGCCAGGAGAACGGACTGTGCTCCCCTTCTGAGAAGAAGCCAGGAGACTGTTACCTCGGTCTGAATCTGGAGCACTGGTTATGCTTTCCTAAACAGGTACAAGAATGTGACTCAAAACTTTCAAGCACATACTATACATTTAGAATAGTAACACAGTATGTCCATTTCTGTCCTGCAGGCCATCTTCTCGGTGACTAACCCCCACACAGACATAGTGATGGTGGCCAGAGTGGAAAAGGTTCTGATGGGGAATATTGCGTGTGGGACAGAACCTTATATCAAGAATACAGATTCTTGCAAGGTCAGAAAGTATATTTTTTCATTGCTTTATTATTCTTTCATACTTAAGAATCACTGTATTTTGTATCATTAGCACATAGAGTTAAGCATTTTACGAGTCTTGTCTTGTGGACCAGGCTAGAAAAAATGGCTTACAAAAGATGATGTTAGGGCTTATTGTAAGGGAAATGGCCTCATCTCGTCAAACAGTTTAAAGCATGATATTTTCGAAATGGTTTTCCTGTAAGGCTCTAGTTTATCTTCATCTCTGCATGCCAGTCAGATGGTTTAGAAATCAAGTTTTTCCAAGATCCCATCCAAGAAGTTTTCTGGCTTTCCCCAGTGGCAGTGCTCCATGTGGTCTTTGTTTAAACGGCTAAGTGAGTCACCAGGCATTTAACCTGTTGCCAGGGTTACTGGATTAAACAACCTCTGATTTTATCTGTCACTCTTTCTGGATCGGCTAGAATTTAGGGCTTATTAGACCGCAGAATTCAACAATATCAGCTGTGGCTTTTGGTAATATTTCCTCTGTGTGTGTCCCTCTGCTTATGTCTTGTTCAGACTGTTCAGAAGATTTTGAAATCCAACAAACAGTTCTGTAATAAACTGGGAAAGTACCGTATGCCATTTGCCTGGTGCATCAGGTCAGTCCTGCTCTCTAGAGGCTCGGATTTGTGACCATTTCACAAGTTGCAAATGTACATGACTCGTTGGGTCATAAAACTGACCTTCTAACACCTATCGTTAATGTCTCAATCTGTATAGGTCAGTGTTTAAGGACAACCATGGAGCTCTGGACAGAGAGTCTCGATTCTCACCCCTCTTTAAACAGGAGAGCAACAAGATTTCTACAGATGATCTGATCAAGCTGGTGTCTGAGTACAGGAGGTGAAACTTTACCAACACGGTCACAAGTCACAGACTCCTCCAAGATGAGATCAACTACTTTATTCTGATCTTTGTGCTTGCAGGGCTGAGAAGACCAGCAAGCTGCAGACTATTCCTGGGAACTTGGACATCACAGTAGACTATGTCCCAATGGAGCATCCTAGTATGCAACACTTCCTCTCTGTCTGTGCTTATTCATGTTCTTATGTCTTTCTGCCTCCTGCTTCCCTTCTTATTGCCAATTATATGTGTTTCAAATAGCGAATACAATTTCCTTCTTTTCTGTTTATCTAGACTGTGTGACATCATCCTATGTACCAGTGAAGCCCTTTGAGGAGCTGAGCCAGCACCAACCTACGGTGGAGGTAGAGGAGTTTGTTCAGGACACCATCAAGTTCACACAGCCGAATCGCGTCTATAAGAACCACATCTACGTCTACCCTAAACACCTCAAATACGACAGCCAAAAGAGCTTTGCTAAGGTAGGCTACTTTTATTGCTCACTGTTTTTGTAGGTATTGAGGCAATTATTAATGTTAGAATGGTCTCCTTGTTCACAGGCTCGTAACCTTGCAGTCTACGTGGAATTCCGCAGCTCAGATGAAGAGGTTGCCAAACCTTTAAAGGTATAGTGCTGTTCAAACTATGCTCCTGGCACATTCATTAGATTTTATATGACTCCATTTTTCCATTTTAGCCATTTCTATCATGGGAAAAGGTTGAAAAGGAGATTTTATTTTATTTGTCTTTAAAATTGTCTGTCTAGTGCATCTACGGCAAGCCAGGGGGTCCAGTTTTCACCACAGCAGCCTGTTCTACAGTCCTACACCACTCTCAGAACCCCGACTTCTATGATGAGGTGAGGTCTCTTATGGAGACAGGAGTCAGAAAAGGAAAGAATATATATCAATTTATGTTGATCATTAGAACCTAGATTTACTTTAGATTTAACAGGTTTTAGCAAGGACATGTATACAGATGGCCTTTCTTTCTTTCTTTCTTTCTTTCTTTCTTCCTTCCTTCCTCTATCCTTCTTCCTCTCCTTCCATTTTTTTTTTTTAGCTTTCTTTCAGCTTATCTAAAAACCTAGAGAGAGATAATGAGTTCTGTTGGTTTTTAATACTTGAGTACATTTTACTTCAGAAAGTGGTCACATTTAGGACATCTAGCACTTTTTTAAAGTAAAGAGTTACAGTATTTTTACCACCGTTACCCATCACCCATCACATAATGTAACCAATTACATGCTCTGCTGTGTCCTCAGGTGAAGATAGAACTTCCTACACAGCTTCATGAAAAGCATCACCTTCTTTTCTCCTTTTACCACATCACCTGTGACATCAATGCTAAGACAAACGCTAAGAGGAAAGAGGCCCTGGAGACCCCAGGTTGGGATGGTGGAAGATAAAGCTATCATTTATAAAACATTGATTAATTAGCAGGTCATGATGTGGTCGGTTTTCTTCACTAATGAGTATTGTGGTTATGTATGTGTGAATCTTAGTGGGGTATTCCTGGCTACCTCTTCTCAAAGAAGGTCGTCTGGCATCTCAGGAGTTCAACATCTCTGTCTCCTGTAACCTGCCTGCTGGATACCTGGCTGTCAAAGAATCCAGCAATGCCAAGGTGAGAGTGGCAGAGGGTGCATGAATGTATGAATGAGATCAAATGTGCTGTTAAAAGACTAAGAGTATTTGATAAATGGAGTGTTCAAAGAGGATGAGGGGCTGGTAGGATTCTTCCTAACTTGCTGTTCTTACTCTACATGTTTCCTCTTTAATTACAGAATGGAGCAGATGTGAAATGGGTAGATGGTGGAAAAGCCATTTTCAAAGTGTCCACCAATGTTGTCTCCACAGTGTATACTCAGGTAAGACTTTTCTGGTAAAAAAAAAAAAAAAAAAAANAAAAAAAAAAAAAAAAAAATCCTTGGGAATATGAGCCAGAGTGATTACATCTTAGCATTAAAAAAAACCCTTCATTCAAATAAAATTGCTATCTTTATATGTTGTGTCATTGCCATTATCATTGTTTGAGCCGTTACATTTTAGTTGTCTCTTACAGAATTTGAATGCATTGTGATCCAAAATGAATCCTCAGTATTAGTCCAGATCATTTTAAAGGACCATACTGTCAATTTTGCATGTTTAAGCCTTATAAATATACATGTTGCCAGTATTGTCCTTTATCAACAGCTTTTAATGTAGTTTGGCACATCAAACAATGATGTAGTGTATAGTATAGTATAGCATAGCATAGCATAGTATAGTGCAGTACAGTACAATATAGTATAGTATGAAGGCCCTTAAGTGTTATTCAAGATCCAAACTGCTGACATGAATTCATCTCCGTTCTGTGCCAGGACCCCCATCTGAACCGATTCTTTCAGCAGTGCCAGAAGAGAGAGCTGGACCTCTCGCTACCTCCTACCTCCAACTTCCTCAACTGCCTGAAGGTCAGAGTAATTCATTATATCCTCTCAACTTTCATTGATTGTCACTGAGACAAAAACTGGAGCATTGACCGCAAAATGATGCCCATATGTATAATCAGTGTGACATTATTTACTTACTTTATTTTTCTTTTTGTCTCTCTCTCTCTCTCTCTCTCTCTTTCTCTCTCTCTCTCTCTCTCCTCCTCTCCCTCCTATGCTTCCCTCCTCCTGTTTTTCAGGGTCTCCTCAGTATGGAGGGAATCCCAGTGATCATCCGGTTTCTGCCTGTGCTTTTCAACCAGCTGTTCAAGGTTCTTACTCAGAATGACAACGATGAAGTCACTACTGCCACCACCAGGTAGAATGTGGTACTATGACATCTGTGACAGTTGTGTTGACTTGGATTGGAAGCAGTTTATCAAATGGTCAAATGTATAGAGATATAGTCACAGAGATGGTTGAATTTTCAGTGTGTAATAGATCATATAATTATTATTGATTGTTTACATATGACTTTATTTTGTTTCTATTGTATGATTAAACTGATATCAGAAATACCATGAATTGACTTCAGCTCACTGCTGATGTTTTCTGTCATTGTGTGATGATGAAGCCATGCTGCCAGGCTGAATCAAGACTGTTTGTTGTTTCTTGTTGGCAGAGTACTGGTCCACGTTGTTGCTAAGTGCCACGAGGAAAACCTGGATCACTACCTGCACTCTTATATCAAGGTATAATAACACTGAATGACAGGGTGTGTGTGTGTGNTGTGTGTGTGTGTGTGTGTGTGTGTGTGTGTGTGTGTGTGTGTGTGTGTGTGTGTGTGTGAACGATGCCATGAAGGAGTGGGATCAGTGCACAGACGGTTTCGTTTGTGGAAAAACAGAGAAGGAAGCTTTGTGTGTGTGTGTGTGTGTGTGTGTGTGTGTGTGTGTGTATTTATTTAGTCCAACAGGAGTGTGGCTAAGGCCGTGTGCCCAGAACTCTGTGTGCACACAAACACACAAACACACAGTGAAGGAGAGAGAGAGAGAGAGAGAGAGAGAAAGAAGAGGATGACTGAGTAGGAGGCANAGTGAAGGAGAGAGAGAGAGAGAGAGAGAGAGAAAGAAGAGGATGACTGAGTAGGAGGCAAACTAGGACATTCAGCCCACACAATCAGAAACACAAGGCATATTGTTTAGGGAGAAAAGAGAATTAGAGAAGAGAGCAAGAGAAACCACATGACCTGTTGCATGTCAGTCCACAATTAAGGAAAACTGCAGAGCTCGAAGAGGTAGTGACAAAGATAAATGGAGGGAGGTAAGAAGAGAGGAATAGCAATGCTAATGTAACTAGGGTTGCTATAGTAACAGATTGACATGAAGTTCAGGACCAATTTGAACTGTGTGTGTGTGTGTGTGTGTGTGTGTGTGTGTGTGTGTGTGTGTGTGTGTGTGTGTTAATCATGTCTCATTACCTTGTGTTTCTTTACTCTGTTTTGTATGTAGTATGTGTTCAAGACTGAGGCTCATGGCTTTAGGACAGTCCATGAGGAACTGGCTAAAGGGATGACCTTTGACCTAAAGAGCAATGAGCAGGCAGCAGTCAGGAATATCCTGAGGGTTAGTCATACATCCTACCATACCTACTTTTTGCACCTTCTTTTCTCTATTTATTACAAAATGATGGATGGGACTTGATGATGAACTGATGGACTTGATGAGGCCAATAAATAGAGGAATGAGTTTGACCCCTTTGACATCTGACCCTTTCAGTTTTCCTGGTTCTTCTTTGAGCTGATTGTCAAGTCGATGGTGCAGCATTTGGTTGACTCTGACAAATTAAAGGTAAAGTGGCAAACTCTTGCTTGAGATCCACATCCCTTTCAGTCTGCCATCCTTAGAGATTGTTTCTGCTTTTTTGAATTGGGACATAATGTGTGTTTGTGTGTGTGACTACTGGTGTTACAGCTTCCCAGACCCCAGCGTTTCCCCTCATCTTATCTGAACCGTGTAGAGACTCTGGTGGAGACAGTGTCCGACCACATCTTCTGGAAGAACAAAGACCTGGCAGAAGAGACTCGCAGTGCCAATCTAGCGGTGGCAGCTTTTGTCAAGGTGGGAGCAAAATATTTATATATCATTTGTCTCATTGTTTCACAGGGTGGATATAAATTATCATGTAAAATTAAAACGTCATTTATAAAGCAGGGTAATGGTATCAAGGGACCTAGTGAAGTTTTAGTGCATATGAAGGGTACAAAGCTGTGCTATTAAGCCTCTAATGCTTTGAGGGATCAATACAAGCAGCCTAGCCATCTGCAAATGGAAATTGTTTCCATTTACTATTGTTACTTAATGATTCCTCAGTGTTAAATGATCTGTCTCTCACATTCTCATTATCTAATGTTGTGTCTGATGTAGTTTTGCATCCTGTCTGTCTCCCTGCAGCGTTGCTTTACTCTGATGGACAGAGGCTTCACCTTCAAACTGATTAGCAACTACATTAACATGATCACTGCTACTGATAACAAGGTATAAACCACTGACTTGGAATTGCTTTTCATTTTTAAGCATTGTAACTTTATTTCGGGGTGAATAAATAGACTATGATTCAGTTACACAGTACAAAGAAGCTTCAGCACAAATCAGTTGCATGGAAGCTGAATTCAAATTACACCAATAAAACTAACTCAGGTTACCTGTTTTTTGTGTATTAAAGGTCCTGTGTGAGCTGAAGTTTGAATTCTTAAGAGAGGTGTGTAACCATGAGCACTACATTCCTCTCAGCCTACCCTTACCTTCTGCTCGCATCACAGGTGAGAGTCCGGCTCATATATTGTAGTACAGAGAGACTCATGTAGTCTGTGTGATAGCTGTAATCATACATCCAGTAGCTCTCACTCTCATTTGTCTGTTAACATTCTACGTGCGTCTTTCTCTCTCACTTAATTTGTCCATCTCAGACCATGCATCCCCAGAGCCACAGAGTATTCATGGTACGTTCATTCATTCCTTTGAAATGCTGTATGTGTTGATATGAAGCATTTAAAAGGTTGATGCGAATGATGTAAATAATGACAGTTATGGTAAATTGGCTTGTTGGACTGAGAGTAAACAATCGGATGGAAGCTAAATATTGACGTGAGTATTATTTAAACCATGTGCATCTCATTTAAATTCCATTAAAATGTGGATTTTGTATGTTGCCTTTCCTTAGTGTCTGTGCCTGAGTACAACCTGACCGGTGAATTCTGCAGGAAGCACTTCCTGACTGGCCTGTTGCTACGGGAACTGGGGCTGGCACTCCAGGATGAGCAGGACCTGAGACACCTAGCCCTGGCCACCCTGAAGACACTAATGGCCAAGCACTCTCTGGATACACGCTATGCCACCAAGGTAGACAGAATACGTTTACACGGGATGACACTGAAAGCATGAACAATGAGTCATGAGCTCACAGTAGAAATTCCTCCAAAGTGACTAATACCAACACATTTGAGTGACATATGATAGCTGTGAGCAGCAGAGAAGTCGCCTTAATGGATGCTGGGAATTATCCAGATCAGATTAAGTCAGTAAGTTTAGCCTTAGATGAAGTCAAATGAGGCCAAAAAAGAAAAGCTACAACAACCAGAGAAAAAAATTATGCTTTGTGTTTTTAAGTCACTATATTTTCTTGACAGGATATATTTAATATTATGCGATTGCATCCAAATTATTCTATTATCAATAATTCCTATGCAGATTTTTAAAAAAAACGTGACTGTCAAATAACGCACCTTAAATACAATTTAATAAAGCATCCATGACCTTGTTGCGGTTAAAACCCTTAAGCGGCAAGATTTCATAAGGAGTAATTACTTAACAATTGACTGTGTTTGCAGTTTATATCAGCTGAGACACTTTTCATTTCAAACGCTACGTACAAATTTTGCACTTTAACACTTTAAATTTACAATAATAATTAAGTACCTTTTGGGATCAAAGGTGTTGATTTTGATTTAAAAAAAAAAAAAAAAGAATTCCTGGGGTTTTGCAAAATGATGATGGCTGTCAAATTTACTGAAATCATCTCATGCGCTCCTTTAATTGGTTGCCTTTCCAGGAGAAGCAGGCAAGAATTGCATCTCTCTATTTGCCTCTGTATGGCCTGATCCTGGACAACATGCCCCGATTCTTCCTCAGGGACCTTTTTCCCATCTACTTCACTTCAAGTGACCAAGTAAGAGAGACACAGACAGAATGGTTCTCTCAAGAGTTACATGTTAGCGATCAGCTGCATTGTAGAGATTTAGCCTTAACCATGTCCATTCAACAACAACAAAATGAATACTGTGGTACCTCATTTAGGCAATATATGTGATGTTCTGTTTGTGTCATATTTTCAGCTATTCTTTACAGCTTAAAGTAGCTTGGTTGTGTAGATGTGCAATGGCCACAGGAATATCATCAGTTTCTCAAAGTATGCTTTCTTGCAGGCCTTCCTCTTTTCAATTTTTGCTTACCGTCTTCCTTAAATTAGAGTATTGTAAATACTATAGCATTTTAAACAGTGTGGTTTGCATTAGCTTGTGAGTTAACTTGTGAATGCAGTGTAATTGTCTTAGATGAGGCTGATGTTGCTTGCCGTAATTGCTGCTGTTGTACAGCTGTCTGAAATCTTTACAGTGCATCCAGTGCGTTAGATGTTATCATAACTGACAGGAATTGTATCCATACCTCTAAAATAAAAACATTTAAATTGCACAAAAAATTATCCTTGTGCTCTTTTGCTACCCTGCCAGGGCTCTCGGGATGACCTTAGCGTAGGTGGTGGAGTAGCTGGAGGAGTGACTCCAGTTATTCGCCATGGCAACTCTGTGGATGCCTCTTTTTCAAAAGAAGTACTCAACTCTATCACAGGTAGTGGATTTTGTGTGTGTGTGTGTGTGTGTGTGTGTGTGTGTGTGTGCACACGCGCGCGTACGTGTGTGCGTGCGTGCGTGTGTGTGTGTGTCTATTTCAAGGGACTACATAAAAAGGTGTGAATGAGGATATTGATGCTCACATGCCTCCCCCTCCACCAGCCTTCTCATCCTTGGCGGTTGCTACAGGTAACCAGGCTGATTCTCGGGGTTCTCTGATCAGTGTGGACTCCAACCCTAGCAACAGTGACAGGAACAGTGAGAAGATGGATGGATGTGAGAAGGTGAGAAAAGAAGAGTTAAAGGACCATACCAGCCATTTTGCATGTTTGAGCCTAATATATTCAATTTTCATACATGTTAGNAGTTAAAGGACCATACCAGCCATTTTGCATGTTTGAGCCTAATATATTCAATTTTCATACATGTTAGTTACTGACAAACATTCCCCAAAGAATAAAACCATATTTCAACTTTCCTGATATTTTGCAAAATCTCTAAATATTTCAAAATCAAATATTCAAGCAATACACCCATCTTAAAAATCGATGTTTTGTCTGCTAATAGTTATGCAGCCTTATAAAGTCACAGTCATTTAAATTTTTTGATAAACACAGGTCTTCTTTTAGGACCATATTCCCTGGTGGAGACATACATTCACTCCGCACTTTTTATTGCTCTTAAACGCTAAAATTATGTAATTTAACAAAAAAATCTGAATACATGTATTGTTCATGATGATGGATTACTTATTTCAAGAACTTATTTCAAGTATCAACAAGTTGATTTTAATAGTGTACCAGAATGAACTGAAACCAATGGAGGTCTTGAAGGTAGGACNATCAACAAGTTGATTTTAATAGTGTACCAGAATGAACTGAAACCAATGGAGGTCTTGAAGGTAGGACAAAAAAAAGTTTTAATTCACTGTTCCAGTATTATGCTTTGGGAAATGATTGTCAGTAATGTTATATGTATGAAATTGAATATTAGGTTCAAACATGCAAAATGGCTGGTATGGTCCTTTGAGAAAGCACAACAGCATTGCCTTCTGCATTACAACACATCCCATATGGTCTTTCTTTCTGACTGTGGCAAAAAAGGAGCAAGGAGATGTGTCAAAATTCTATATTTTTTCATTGTTGGAAAGTGGGGATTTAAATCAAAAAGAAGCAATTGCTCATAATGAAGATAACAAATGGTGTTAAGATGTTAAAGAAATACCAACATCATACCATAGACAGTATTTCTGTTTGGATGTCTCCAGTTTGCTCGCCCTCAGTCCCTGATAGGTTATGGTTCTCGCTGTGACAAGCTGGACCAGGCAGAGACCCGCAGCCTGCTCATGTGCTTCCTGCACATTATGAAAACGATATCTGAGGGTAAGCCACAAAATTACATTTCACATTTATTCACATATATACCTGCACAGTCCAGACTCCTGTCAGATATTATTTGCAAATGCTTTCAATGATTTTTAGTTTATTTTACATGATGGAGTTTCCCACATTGGTCAATAGTGGACCAGAAGGTTTAGACAAAAAGAACATTATTTTAGTCTGTACCTGCATGAATTATTCTAATATACTGAATCTCCTCTGTTTTATTTTTTAACTCAAAGCACTGGGAAAAGGCCTTTGAAAAGCCACAGTGCCACTGTACAGTTACAAGTGGCACTAGGTAGCACAGTATAAATCCGTAATGGTGTGTAGTGTTGTTTCTTGGTGTATGTTTCCAGATGTGCTGGTGTCGTACTGGAACAGAGCCATTCACCAGGAGATTTCGGACTTCTTTAATATCCTGGAGTAAGTGCTTGCATTTGTCGTCATAGAGTGCTGTCACAGCTCCTTTTAGGCTTGATGGTGATACTGTACACAGAGAGGAAAAATACTGGTGCAGATAGAGAAGGGACAGGCAGATGAAAAGAGAAGAAAGTGGAACATAGCCAAAAGGAAACACACAAAAGTAGTGACGCAGCAAGAGAAAGAGAGAAAGAAGAAAGAGAGACTCTGATGAGAGCTCCCTTTTCACTGAACATTGCAGCAATTTAACTGTCTGTGTTTCCTGTTTGTGTCAGCATCTACACTTGTGCTTTTACAACTTAACTTTATTACACGTACTTAATTTGTGTTTGTGGCTCAAAAACAATGCATACAACTCACAGAAACAAACGCCTACCTAAGATATCTTTGAATTTTCTTTTCCCTCAGGCTGTGTCTTCAACACTTCAGGTTCCTCGGTAAACGCCACATAGCCAGGTGAGTATTTCCTCCACAGAGCTTTGTTGCAAGAGAAGTGAGTCAGGGCTCATTCATTCATATGTATTTCAAATATTGCAATATATAAGGATACAGTCTTATTAACTCCATACATGGCGACTCCTACAGGCAACATCCCCCACCCACTGACATGTAATTCATAGAATCATATGCACACATGAATGCACAATGTGCAAATGCATCCACACAGAGACACATAAGCGCAATCGCACAAACACACAAATAAATGAAGCTGACACAGTTGAGCAGAAATACTAATACATGTTCTGTATGCGAGTGCACACCCAGTGATGAGCTTCAAGAGGAGAAGAGGTAAAAGAGGGAAGAAAAGAAGAGAAATAGGAGGGGGGAGGTGAAACTGCTGGATCTTCTGCTGTTGAGAGCAAAGCACTGCTGGATATTGTTCTGTAGTAGTTGGCTAGCATTGAACGGGGGGTTGTTATGCGTGTGTGTTCTTGTGTGTGTGTATGTGTGTCCTAGTGGAGCCTGATCCATTGGCACTGCTATACTCTATCTTCTGGCTCCTCCCAGCTAATTAAATTAGCCCTCTTTTTCCTTTCAGCAATAAGATTCTGAGATGTAAGCCAACAAAAGGCTGAGAGCACACACACTGCTGTACTGTGTGTGGAAGCATTTACAGAAAAAAGATTGCTTGAAGACTAGCTCACTCTCTCAGACATTGCTGAGCCTGTGTGGGGCTGCAGTCTACTTAACATCTGTCTGTATTATCAGGTCATAAGGGATTCATAGTTGTATGCCTGTGTCTGTTCTCTGTGTCTCTACCAGCTCTTTGATGCCCGTCTGAGGCAGTGTGGGCACTTACTGAAGTTAGAGAGTAATCACTTACAATAGCAGTGTGTAGCCAGCCAGCAAGTTAAACACACAGTCAGAGAAGTCAATCATTAAAGACGCCCTCCAGACACACTGTAAGACATGCAAAAGTACTCTGCATTGACAGATATTTGGGTTGAATATTTTTTTCTACATCAATATTCATTAAACTACTGAAAAGAGTTTAAAAGAACACATTCATCCTTCCTCAATTTCAGAATTTATGATTATGCAAGTGCAGACCTGCCCATAAGTACTGATCCTAACATGATAACTAGCTAACAGAACCACAGAAACCACACAGATAATTTATAATCAAGCTGATTTGGACCTTGTTTCATTTCTTCACATTAAGAGCCATGGCCGTGATTGGCTCCCACTGATTTGTGGCGTCACAAATTGCGCTTCACCAAAACTCTGTACATAAATCAATCTGTACAGTGAAAGTCAAGTATCCAGGGGATGTATGCAAAGTGAAACCACATTTTTGATCTCCCTTATGTTAGCCAGCAATGCTGCAGTTTAATCCCAGACATTCCTCTAACATATCCTCTTTCTGTCTCTGTTTGTTCAGGGGGCTCATTTTCCATAACTTAGGCCATATTTTTGATTAATCCTAGACTCAGACACACACACACACACACACACACACACACACATACACACACACACACACACTAGTATGAATGAACAGACTAGTAACAGTAAATTGCAGTGTTTTCTCTGTGTTCGACCTTGCTGTTGTGCTCTTCGCAGCACTGCATGCGTCTCTCCCCCTCTGCTTTCTCTTCTATGTGGTGCATGATGTGATGTAGCTGCTGCATTTGTCAATATATGTCACGCCATACTGTATGACTTAAATGATATACAGTATACTATTTTTACATTGTTTTGCATGTGCTACATGCTGTTTTTGTTTCGTCTCTTAACACTCCCTCCACTGATGTTGCATGTCGATCTTGTAGCCCTTTGTCTCCATGTCCTTCCACCTCATATTTGACTGGCTGGACTTTACCTGCTGCATGCTGCTTGGCTTGAATGGGCTTCCTTGCTATGTGCTAATAGGCTCTGAGGCGTTGATTGGCTTATGTAGTCCTTGTTTTGGCTGTCCAAGGCACCATATGCTTTATGTAGGTTTGCAGTAGTTTGTGGTTTAGCTTAATTTAGGCATCATTAGAATATGATTTTTGTACATGATGCGTAGCTCTCATTTAGCTTTGTCACGTCTCAACATCTTAATTCCACTCTATTCTCCACTTTCTAACACTCTGCCAATATTGCAATATTGCAATAACATAAATGCAATATTATACTAATAGTAATTTCAAATAACTGACTCTTCTAACCACTAACATTTCTACCTGGCTGTGAATTTCTCATCTGACTTCCCTCTCTGAGCAGCATGATTTGTTTTTGTTTCTGACTTGAACAATCCAACCAAGGTCAAATACAGCCAAGGTCAAACTGGAGTTATCCTATATGCTCAAAGCATTGCATTTAATCTTATTGGAATACCATGTGACCTAGTTACTATAAATATGTAAAAAGGTCAGAGAACTGCAAAAATACCATTGCTTAGTGTTTACGTTTGCACTGTAGGGTCAATATCTATTGATTGCAGGCGTGTTCAAGCAACTATTAGCACGCCACGCTAAGATAACTGACTGATGATGGATACAGCAGCACTATAACAATGATGGTCTTAACGTAACTAACTAACTTAGCTGTGATGTGATTGGCTCATGCACAGGAAGCTAGCAGCGGCAGTAAAGCTGGCCCAGTCCACCCAGGCCAATGGTACCCTGAAGGGCTCTAACCAGCACCCCCACCCCTCCCAGTCCTCTCAACCCTCAAGCNGCCAATGGTACCCTGAAGGGCTCTAACCAGCACCCCCACCCCTCCCAGTCCTCTCAACCCTCAAGCCTCCTCCCACAATGGTAATCAACCTCCTCCAGGGACTCATACACCTCAGAGTTAAGCTGGGTCTGAAATGGTTACTGAGTGAAATGTCATTAATACCAGTGTTGTCTGATAAAAAGCTTAAAATGTAAAGCTTTTCTTTAATAGCAAATCTTCAGGCTGTACAATGTAAACATTTCGGCTTATATAAACACATTACTGCCCTGTGTCATTCGTCATTGATGTGCCCTTTGTGTGTTTCTGTGTTATACAGTGTAACTGTGCTCTCAGCATGCCCCCNCCCCCCCCCCCCCCCAACACACACACGGCATGTTTTGTTTAGTATAATATAACCAAGTATTAAGTGAAAATTGTGTTAGTAATATGATGGATATTAGCTGCTGATTCATGCTGTTGGCTTCTAGGCTAGCAACATCCGGAGGAGAAGGCCACCGACATGGCCGCTCCCAAACCATGCCCATCATCAGGGGCAAGAACGCCCTCACTAACCCCAAACTGCTGCAGATGATGGAGACAGGTAACATGCGCACACACGTATTCTGAATCATATGAATATACAATAGTTGAGATGTATTAAGTCCTTTTTACATTCTGCTGCTTTTTCCAGATGGGAATGTTCAGGAGGGAGACACACTGAGTCCTACTGATATTGAAGCTAATTTAGCCACAGAGGTGTCGCTTACAGTGCTGGATGTTCTAGAGCTCTTTGTTAACCACCACAAGGTATGTGGTACTTGTACATCTTCTAACGTATATACTATGTGTCACCTGTTTTTAGTTTTTAGAGCAATTTAATATATTATGTATGTGTACATAGCATATACTCTACACTTACAATCACCAGTACAAAATAAAGATTTGTAGGTGTGGGTTTTGGTATCAAATATAATGTAAAACGTGGACACTCATAATTTTATAGATCCACATCACCAAGTCAGTGATAC
Source organism: Lucifuga dentata (assembly GCA_014773175.1). Lineage (NCBI taxonomy): Eukaryota > Metazoa > Chordata > Actinopteri > Ophidiiformes > Bythitidae > Lucifuga > Lucifuga dentata. The sequence goes on from VXCM01000908.1 coordinate 53,968, forward strand.
TCTACTGCCACTTAGTGGCTACAGGGATTTCTGTGTTTAGAAATCCCATGCTTTGAATATGTAACAATTTGTAAATTATTTAAGTTATAGAATGAATATTTCTTTCTACTTGTTTTCTTCCTGCCTACAGAAGCAGCTGTTGATGGATGATGGACAGAATGTTCTGATGAAGAAGGTGCTGGACACCTACTTTCTCTTCTTTCAGATCAACCAGTCAACAGCCACTCTACGGCACGTCTTCGCTGCACTCAGGCTCTTTGTACAAAAGGTCCTCTATACGCAACATACAAAAATACATGTATGCACACCACATCACATACATGGCCTGGTTTATATCCCCCTCTACAGCCAAAAACTCATTGGCAAATACATATCAGCTCATCGAAATTCATAATATATTCTTAGCAATCTCAGTGGAAACAACTAACATTTAAGTAAATACTCCAGGTTTTTCTTATGTGTGTGTTTTATATTTATCTCTCTGTAGTTCCCCAGTGCATTCTTCCAGGGTAAAGCAGACCTGTGTGGCTGTCTGTGCTACGAGATCCTCAAGTGCTGTAACCATCGTTCCAGCTCCACCCAGACAGAAGCTGCTGCCCTGCTGTATTTTGTCATGAGAAAAAACTTTGAGTTTACAAAGGGCAAGTCCATAGTCCGTTCACACCTGCAGGTCAGTGAGGTTAAGTGCAGAGGTGTAAATAGTGTAAATGTATAGATATATTGTGTAGATTATATGACACGTATGACATTATATATGACTTTCTTTTCAGTATTAAACCTTTCTGCATTTTATGACTCGTGGTCTCAGAGCAACTCCTCTCACTACTTTAGGTTATCAAGGCAGTGAGCCAGCTGATTGCAGATGCTGGCATTGGGGGCTCACGGTTTCAGCAGTCCCTGGCCATCATCAATAACTTTGCCAATGGAGATGCACCACTTAAGGTAAAGAGGATGAAATCTAGCTGTCTCTACTTTATTCTTGTTTTTTTTGTCTGTTACATTGAATAATTCTTCTCAGTAATTATTTTATACTGTAAATACTGGTATTTCATTCCACTATTCCAATAATATACATATACACATTGTTAATATATAAAATGATCTAAAAGCTATCAAAATTTTCCGTAGAACACTCCATTCCCAGCAGAGGTAAAGGACCTGACAAAGCGGATTAGGACGGTCCTGATGGCCACAGCTCAGATGAAGGAGCATGAGAAGGATCCAGAAATGCTGGTAGATCTGCAGTACAGTCTGGCCAACTCCTACGCCAGCACCCCTGAGCTACGACGCACCTGGCTAGAGAGCATGGCTAAAGTCCACGTCCGCAACGGAGATCTCTCCGAGGTTACAAATGCTATACTTTTACTGTGCTCTTACTTTGGGTTTGGGATGGGTTCAGAAAGTGTCAAAAGTGGCTTTTAGCATGAATTATTGATTACATTTGATTGAAGTCTGACCGTCTTCCCCTCAGGCTGCCATGTGCTACATCCACATCTCAGCTCTGATTGCTGAATCACTGAAGAGGAGAGGTTAGTGCACATATGATGCTGCTTTGACTTTGCACATTGCAGATAATGTGTGTGTGTGTGTGTGTGTGTTTGTGTATGTGTTGTGTGTGTGTGCGTGCGTGTGTGTGTGTGTGTGTGTGTGCGTNTGTGTGTTTGTGTATGTGTTGTGTGTGTGTGCGTGCGTGTGTGTGTGTGTGTGTGTGTGCGTGCGCGCATATACGTGTGCGTGTGGTGTGATGTGCAAGTAAATGTCTGCGCTTATGTGTGAATGCAGTGCTGTGAAATTGCTATTAGGTGTGTGCATCTTTGCAGAACTTCTAACAAGTCCCATAACACCTTTTTATCAATCAGCCATCCTCTCTCAGCTAACATAGTAATTGCATCTCAGGGCAAATCATTAAAATTTCAGTCATCGGTCCCACATATCTCCATGAGGGTTAAAGTGAGCACATTGTGATGAGTTGGATGTGTGCGATACAGATTCACCAGTGTGTGCATGTCTTTGTATATGAAGTAGGAACCCATGGGGAATGAACATGGATTCTTATACTGCCTAGTGGTTTAGATCCTAATTAACATTTGTGTATTCAAGTACTATTCCCATTCATGACGTGTAGACTGAGATAGACTTATATAATGTACACACTTTGATATTCTGCATGGTCCTTTAGCTGCAAGTCTGTTTTCTCTCAAGTGCATGCTCCATCACTTAGACCATCACAAGTTTCTACGTCTGTCACTCCACCTGTGCGTGTATGCAACATTTCTCAGCATGCATTGCATGCATTTCATCTGTGTTCCAATACAGCTAGTGTAGCATGCCAGCTTGGCTGTTTGGTGAGCCTGTCAGCACTTTTGTCCTTAACAAAAAGGCAATAGCAAGTGGACATAAACTTGTAAACCTCCTCCTCCTCCTCCTCCTCCTCCCCCTCCCCTCCTACCAAACAGGCTACTGGAGAGCTGACAAGGCCAGGATGCCCAGTGTGTCCCCTGAGGAAAGCCCTGTCTTTAACTGTAGCTCCTTACTAACCACCTCCCGAGATCAAGACAGTGAGTGTGTGCGCCTGGGGCCTGCTGGGAAGTGGGGTTGGGAGTTCAGAGAATAGGTGGAGAACCAAGTTGCAGTGGGTGCGCTGGGCTGTCAGGTGCCTCTCCAAACCTTACCAATCCAAATAATGATGCATAATTCTTTCTACCCCATATATTAACCTGGATATACAGTTAGATTGGTTAAGACCACTGTTCTTGCCTTAATGATGAGATTCTATCAAGTTATTATTGATTTTTTCACTTATTGACCTTGTTGACCAATGCTCAGTCAAGTTTCACTGCATAAGATGTTCAGCGTCACTGGATTTGACATGATGCTTGCTCACTTAATGAGTATATATTTTTACTTTTTTTTTGCCTTTGCAAAAGATTTAATGGCTCCCTGTGAATGTTTGTCTATAAAAACATTATTAAATCTTGTATTTTTAATACGATTAAAGGTTAAGTTTTTGTTCTAGTGGAATTGCAGAAATTGAGATTTTTGGTATGTGGATGCATTTTATTCACCTGTATGCTTACCAGATGAACATAACAATACAATTCCAGCAATAATGTATAAATTGAAAGTGCAGATCATTTGAATTACTTGCTGACCTGCTCTGGTGTCACTTTCACTTCAGCATCATTCTCTATGGGCTGGGCAGCATTTATGTGCATTAGCCCCAATGTCAAGGAGGAAGGTGCCATGAAGGAAGATACTGGCACGCAAGACACCCCCTATACAGAGGTACAGTGCTTATCAAATGCTTATCAAAATCTTAATCTTCACTGATTTAAAACCAAAATGATTTTGCTCTATAGGTTGACATTACATAACCATTTTTTGCCAGTTTAAGAAGATATCTGCACACCATAATGTCGGAATTGCAGAAATTGAACCAAGGTGGTCGTCTACATGCTCTCCTTTTGATATACTTCCTGATTTCCCTGTCTTGTATAGGACACTCTAGTGGAGCAGCTGGAGCTGTGTGTGGATTACCTGTGGAAATCTGAGAGATATGAACTCATTGCTGACATCAACAAACCTGTGATTGCTGTCTTTGAAAAGAGGAGGGATTTCAAGGTAAATGTTGCCCAAACCCCCTTTCCTATTCTTTGTGTGACTGCATAAGAGTTGAACACCTTGTGTTTGTGTGTTTGTGTGTGCGTGACCCACAGAGGCTGTCAGAGCTGTACTATGACATCCATCGCTCCTATCTGAAGGTGACTGAGGTGGTGAACTCAGAAAAGCGGCTCTTTGGTCGCTACTACCGTGTAGCTTTCTATGGACAGGTGAGCAACATCTTATTATTGCAGATATGAGGAACAGGCGCACACCTACACACTCTGCATATAAACCAGAACTACAGCTTATTAATACTACATGGAAACAAGCATTCATTATAAATGACACAGCCAACAACTTTGGTAAACACCTATCCTGTATATATTGTTCTGTACAATTGAACTGTTATGTATCTTTGATTTTACAATACAAGTGTAGAGTACAAAAATATAAACTTAATTAGGTTAAAGATGTATTGAATATATGAGTAATTAGTATCCTGGTTTAATTTTGAATCCCTGTTTATCTGTGTTTTGATTGGATCCACTGAGATCAACAGTTTCACTTTTGTTAAGGAGACATTTATTATTTGTACAGGGATAAAATAAGTAAGGAAAATGAATTTCAAAGCAAATTCAGAGAATATGAGAAATTCTTTCCACTAATGAAGAAAAATAAGAGCATAGACTCTGAACAAGGAGGAGAAGGAGAAGTTTTCCTGAATTGGTGTCTTTAATGTTTTTTCCCTCTTTTTTAATTTTCTATATCAAGATTGCGGTAAGTTTTTATCTGTCTTTAATTTTCCATTTCCTGTCTCCTAACCACTTTTACCTCTCTTCTCCTTTTACCACTATTAACATCTACTGCACTTACCCTTTGAAGGGTTTGTATCAAGCTTGCTGTGGTCCTTTGTACTTCTTATAATCTCCAGCAATGTAATTGATTTTTAATTAAACATATTGGTGCGATATGTAACACAGAATCCATTTGGCAGAGCTGGTGTGAATGTTGCAGCAGACAGGAAGACAGTATCTAATAAATCTCATTCACCTTTGACCTTTCACTTCAGTGATGCTTTGAAAGTGACCTCTGAGCTTTCCCATTCACAACATAACAAGTGACACCCTACTTGTGCTGATTTGTTCTAACAAACGGTGTTGTGGCATTTATGCTGTATATTCTGTGCCACCAGGTGGCAGCATAAAACTAGACTGACATGCATTCAGCATGTTATGACAGCAAAAATAAAATCATGGATTTGCATTGCATACACACATAGACAACCCATATACGTGCAGAAACACGCAGTCACAGGCTTGTGTGTGTGTGTATGTGTGTGTCCGTGTGTGTGTGTATGTGGTAGGGTTTCTTTGAAGAGGAGGAGAGCAAAGAGTTCATCTACAAGGAACCAAAGCTTACCGGACTGTCCGAAATCTCTCAAAGATTACTCAAACTCTACTCAGATAAGTTTGGAGCTGATAATGTCAAGATGATCCAGGACTCAAACAAGGTAACTGACCTTACCACTGGTTTGTGAGCATGTGTCTTTAAGATGGATCCTATAAATTAAACAGTCTATACATTAATAATTGCTTGATAACAGGTGAATCCCAAAGACCTGGACCCCAAGTTTGCCTATATTCAGGTGACATATGTGGTGCCCTACTTTGATGAGAAAGAACAACAAGACAAACGGACGGATTTTGAGAGACATCACAACATCAACTGTTTTGTGTTTGAGACACCGTTCACTCTGTCAGGAAAGAAACATGGGGATGTGGAAGAGCAGTGCAAGAGACGCACCATACTGACCAGTAAAGATTTTTCCTTCTGCCTCAGTAACAGATATTTTCTATAGATACCCACTTACAGTATCTGTCTATTTGACTGCCCAATTTTCATTCTTTACTGCAGACTTACAGGAAACCTAAACCGTAGGTCTAACGAATTTGTGTTTTCCCTTTTTCAGCGAGTTCCAGTTTCCCCTACTTGAAGAAACGTATCCAGGTGGTGGAGCAGCAGAGCACAGAAATGAACCCAATTGAGGTAGCCATAGATGAGATGTCTCGTAAGGTCTCTGAACTCAACCAGCTCTGCAGCATGGAGGAAGTGGACATGATAAGGCTACAGCTGAAACTGCAGGGCAGTGTCAGTGCCAAGGTGTGAAACCTACAGAGATATACTGTAGATGCACACATTTGCTTGTCTTTATTTTGTCTCACCTAATTTCTCCTTCCAGGTGAATGCAGGGCCTATGGCCTACGCAAGGGCGTTTTTGGAGGAGAAGAATGCTAAGAAATACCCAGACAACCAGGTCAAACTACTAAAGGAGATCTTCAGGTAGGATTTTACTGTTCATTTTAGAATAGAAATTAGAAGTTATTGTTTCTACTATTAACAGTGATGCTAAAGATTTGACATGTTTCAGTAACTGAATGTGCACTTTAGAGCTTAATCAGTTTTGTTAATAAATAGACAATTTTAATCAGACACCAAATATGCAAGCACCAGCTCAATGCTTTTTCACAGTGTAACTTACATTTTTTTGTCCCCTGCAGGCAGTTTGCAGAAGCCTGTGGTCAGGCTTTGGATGTCAATGAGCGTCTGATCAAGGAGGACCAGCTGGAGTACCAGGAGGAGATGAGAGCTCACTACAAGGACATGCTGACCGAACTGTCAGGCATCATGAATGAACAGGTATCACTATGCACAGACCAATGAGTGTACACATTCATTTTATAACCATACTGTTGCTTATTTACATTTTTTTTTTTACAAATTCATTAGCATATCCTCATGAGCATCATCTTTTGACTATTTTAAGGCAAGTTGCTTTTTCATCAGTTTCAGCTTCTGTGTTCTCTTTTCTTTTTTCAACGTTTTCTCTGATTGCAGCTGCAAAAAAAAGTGCTCTAGCCTCCAGTAGCTCCTCTCTCTCTAACAGCTCTCTCTCCACTCTTTCTAAAACTATTTTATAAACTTTATAAAACTATCCATTTGAATTTGATGATATCAATGCTTTTTATTCTTGTCCACATCCAGATTCCTCACACAAGACAACCAGGAACGGAACGACACAGCACCTACTGAATGGCCAGTAGACTCATAGGAAATTATTCGTGCCAAGGAGGACGCATTTCCGGTTTTGGTATGCCAGATGAGCCTTAGAGTGGCTCATTTGCTTGTTTCTGACCATAGTTGTTTCCCGCTGCAGGGAGCAGTGGGCTTGTGGACCTGTGACTGGTGGCAAGTGTAGAGAAAAGAAGGGAAGAAGTGTGTCGACTGTGGTTGTGCTAGTGTGTAGTCCTGTTGTGGAATGTTGACTCTCTCCAGTAGAGGCCAGGCTGCTGGGCTATTAGCTACTGTTATTTTGGTTGTAGAGACACCATATATTGTATGGATGCCCCTGTCCTGCCAACTGATTCTTCAGCTTACATTCACACACACACACACACACACACACACACACACACACACACACACACACACACACATACAGAAATGCACGAAGATATGGACACTCACTTACACTGACACACAAATGACATGCGCCTTCTCTCCACAACCCTGTCCCTTTAGAGAACGGTGACCTTACTGAGCTAGAGGTGCGTTCAGCAAACATAGAATTGAGCTTTCTGGTGCATTGTAATGACAGGTTTTTTTTTATTTTTTTATTTTTTTACAACTTTTTGGATTATCATTGTAATATAAACTATCTGAAGAGGTGGTGTAAGATGGCTAATGTGAAAAGGAAATGATTTTAGATTACAGGTCTTAACTAACCAAGCATCTGATGTGTTGAACGCACCTCTAGTTCCTGTTTGAATGTAGTGCAGCTCCACATTGCTACTTTGTATCCTTGCTAACATTCTGGAACTCTCTGCTTGCAGATTTTCAATTGGAAAAAAATATGTTTTGTAACATTTTTATGATTGAAATTGCATTGTTACTGTTATTATTTCCTGTACTGTTTTAAATTGTAAATAAGAAATATTAATATTTAAAATGTTTGAAATGTTTCCTTTTTATAAAATATATATATGAATATTTGTTTAGCTGAATTAAAAAGGATCAAAAACTAAAGTTTTATGTATAACATTTAAATAAAATTTTGTTAATGTCCAACAGTGATATACATAAACATTCATTTTTTTCCCCTCTATTCTCAGTGTGATTGAACGAAGAACTACCTCTGAGCAAACCAAAACATTTGAGTAGCACCTCACCAACAGCCACCAACTCTAAGAAAAGTTTCATGCATGCATGATGTGCTGTACTGAATTGATCTTGAAAAGTTACTGCTAAAAGCTAGAGTATTATTTATAGGCTCTCTGTTTACTTTTCTGGCTCTACAGAGAATTGTCTGTAGGTCGAAGGGCAAATTAATGGTCAAAGTAATTAACTTGTTATTGGGGTTGTCTATTAGTCCCTTGGATTAACCTCTAACCCATCAAGGCACAATATCTCATGCTGAATATTGAAAAGTGTGTGAAATACTATGAGAATGCGTAGACTGTAGCAACAGAGGAGTGCTAAACTGTTGGTTGAAGTGATCTGTGGTCTTTGAAAGTGAAATGACATGCTAACATGTCACATTTGTCTTAATATGTAACAGTTTGCCACAGGATCCAATGTCAGCATTTTCCAATAGTCAGGTATAATTACTGAGCATGGCGGAAAGAGCAGTAGAGTGCTTCTTTACTTATTGATGCTGACCCTAGGGGTGGGACATTGCATATAAATGCAGGTTAAGAGGCTTTGGGTGACAACAGACAGAATGCAGTCTTCTTTCTCTCTCTTGTTTGTGTGCTTCTTTATATCTGACTCCTTTTCTGCATTATGAAAACAACACATTTATCATTCTGTTCTTCCTCTCCCACTCCTTCCACCTATGTGGCCACACAGCTGATGCACAGCAGATTGAGTTTCATCGACTTACCTCTTCCTTCAGCAACTCCTTTGCTTCCAGCCCATCACTGTGTCTCTCCTCAGTCTCATTTCTCTCGCCTCCCTCCCTTTCTGTAGCCTATTTTGTGAACTAGAAAGAGAAGGCTGATTGGGTTTCTCTCCAGTACAGAATGGCTTATGTGTAGCTGTCTCTCTCCCAGTGGCCTGGATGGTAGGGTCGGGTTGCTTTGAGCCAGGACCATTCAGTCCAGGTCAGAGACAACAAGACCCGCTTACCCTGTTGGTACAATGTCTTAATACTTATCATCTAGCACACTTACTTAACATCAACCCAACCTCAACTACCAAGGCAACAAACACAACAAAAATGTTTGTCGAATCAAATGGAATAGAAGCATCTCAAAGGGAAGAAAACACAATATAATTTCTCACTTTTAACATTTGACCCAGATCTTGCATTTTACTCACTAAATACACTAGTATTTAGTTTTATGACCACAGTTAATCTCCACATTGGAACAGATCTGGCTTCAACATAATGAAGGGAACTAAACTGTGTAAATGCTACATTAGCTGAGGCTATTTTTAGATGTGAAATTGTGATAAAGTTACCCTGGTGAATTGGGCTTTCTCCACCATTGTACTGTTTAGCTGTGACTGTGTAGTTTGGTACATAATGAGGTTTTATATCTTAAATTTGAAGTTGTGGTGAAATGGAAAGTCTAATGGTGGAGGTGTACTGTACACCTCCCCTCATGCTGGAGTCAGATCATCTACAAATATCAAGTTTATTCATGATGGGTTACAACCTGTGGCCACGAGCGATTGAAACACCTGACCATACAAACCCCTCTGTGGATGCCCCATTGAGTGTAATGATTGTACCTGTAATATTCTCTTTTGTGTACAACCTGAGTTTATTTGATATTTGTAAGAGGGATTCCTTCTCTTTATTATTTAACAAATGCCTGTTTTGTTTTTGGGCTGACCCCATGACCTCTTCTCATTCCTTTCCAGATTTACTTTTGTGGACAGATTGAATTAATATTTTAGAGGGAGGATATGTAAAACCGAATGGGTATTACAAGCAGAAGAATGAGGTTCCAAAAAAATCTGATCTCTCTAATCTCTAAAGCATGGAAATCCTTTACTCAGATAAAATTACTAATCCCACGATGGAGAATTTCAAATGTATCAAAGTATCAAAGGGGAAAAAAAAAAAAAAAAAAAANAAAAAAAAAAAAAAAAAAAGAAAGGATGTATAAAGAATACTCCAAAATCACTGATGCATTAACATTTATCTGATACATGTTCATGCATCAAGGACGGTCTCAAAATTGGAGTCACCAAAAATGAATAGAAATTGAGATCTTGTGCTTTTAGGTCAGATGAAGTATTGCAAACTCCTCTGCAAAGAATAAAACCTGTCCCATTCACAAACACCTGAGAGTCATGGTGCCATCAAACTAAAACAAGGGTGAGATAAAAAATAAAATAAATAAAAATTTACCTGACCACATCCATATTTTATCTGGAGTTTATCTCATGTTTAATTTAAAGTTTTAAAATATCTAGTACCTACAGCCATAAGATTATTTTTTTTAATTTTAAGTCTTAAAATATCTTGTAACTACAGCCATAAGATGTGGAGTAAAAATTACAATATTTGCTTCTGAAAAAAATGCATAGTAGAATATGGTAGCCTAACATAAAATGGAAATACCAAAGTAAATTACAGGTATACCTGAAAAATGTACTTCAGTACTTGAGTAATTGCAGGTACTTTCCACATGTGGAAGCAAAAAGCTGTCAAAATCACACAGTCCTTTCGGTCAGCCTGCACAGGTCTAATGGCTCTGCCGCTTTTCAGGCTCCTTCGGTGCACGTTTCATTTCCGACCCCTGCTTAGTTTTCCTGAAACTGGACCGGAGCTGATGAATAAAATATCTTCTGCCCGCTGCTGGCTGATCACCCGAGCCCTTTGAGCTGTATAAGTGGTGAAAGGCGACATAATCTCCACAAAACAAGATCTGGACTGAGATTGAGACACATAACCCAGACTGAGACCCCACAGCAGGAGAAGCAGGAGAGCGGAGCAGCATGTTAAAACCCCCGCAGCACGGTGAGCTCCTGCTGCGCGACTCCCCGCCGGTNGGAGCAGCATGTTAAAACCCCCGCAGCACGGTGAGCTCCTGCTGCGCGACTCCCCGCCGGTTTTCGGGAAGCCGTGGTACTGGCAGCGCGGCAGCAGCAGCATGGAGAGCACCCGAAGCCTGGCGCAGGTCATCATGGAGATGCGCGACGAGATCAAGAAGCTGGAGGCCGAGAACCGGGAGCTGCGAGAAGGCTTTGGTCAGCGGGCATTTGGGGACCCGCCGGGGGAGGGAACGGAACAGCGGGCAGGAATGGCGGAGAATCCTTACGTTAACCTGAGGAGAAACGCGTCCGCACCGGTACTGGAGGATAAGTACAACGGTAAGAGAAAGATTGTATTTAACGGTAGGGCCAGCAAAAAGTATGACACGCGTTCCTGTGGTTTATATAAGGTTACAGGATGTCTGTTGTAGCAATACTTAATAGTTAAAATTAAATAAAAGTGGAACAATTGGTGAAAATTTTAATGAACTATGTCCTCACACTTGGAATTTTCAGTTTCCACAACTCTGTTAAAAAAAACTTGAGGAATAAAACCTGAGGCAAGAGGAAACTGGACAGGGAAATATATTGCATTGTTGATATTTTAAGATTTTATGACTTCATTTTTAATACCACCATCATCAGCAACATCAAAAATCAGACATGACAACATGACAAGGAAACTCTTTTTTTTTTTTTTTTTTTTTTTTTTTTTTGCATTTTGGAAGCATATATAGACAGGGCAAGATGGGCAACAGACCCCAAACTCCATCCTGGTGTTGCCAGCAGTCATCATGATGCACCTTATGTGGCCCCGGTGTCACCTGGTGTCAGTCAGTTTGTGATACTCCTGATACTCTAATTAATTTTGTTAAAGAATTGTTAAAGAATATGCAAACATAACCACAAACAAAATCAACTGAAATTACAGAAGGCTTAAGACTTAGTCACAACCCCCTTTACTTTGGTACATCAGGACTAGATAACAGTGATGCCCCCCTCTGAGACACCAATTGTTTCAGATGATATTGTACTTAATAAAGCTTATTCCAATTAAATTAGCAGTTAATCAGATTACCACAAACCAAGTCCCAAGTTCTGGGTTACCCAGGCTGCACCTTTTACACTGATTTCCATCCAGCCTTGTGTACAGAATCCATTCCAATGTATCATGTTACTGTTATTCACAGAGAACGCTGTTATGACCGTCCGAAGGTACTCCATAAGCTCCAACCTGTCAGGAATGATGAGAGAGGAAAGGATTGACAGGACACACAGGAGTGACTCTGGATGGGGAAGACTACAAGAGGAAATCCAGCATGGGAATGGCATGTTTTCTGCTTCAGCCAGAGGAGAAAAGAAAAATGTTACCAACAGACACTCCCTGCAGGAATACGTTCACAAAAACAGGTAAGAGCTTTCATATCAATCACTTTTTTATCCCTAAGTAGCTTAAAGGCAACATTGTTTGAGTTTTTAGGCAATGTCACTCTTGTGATTTATTTGACTTTCCAGGGCCAAGGTAAAAACTGTCACATTCCTTCTGCCTGTGGATGACATTTACACCAACCAGCCAGTTCTGACCAAATATCAGGAGGATCAGAAAATCAGCGAACTGGCTTCCATAAGTGAGACTGATTCTTGAGAGAAGCTGTTGAAAGTCATGGAAAGTGGCCATAAAACAAAAGGTGAACATGAATGGAGCTTCTGTGGCCTACATAGCACACAACGCATTAGTCTCATCATCTAGGTCAGCGTAGGTTGGGCTCTCACTGAAAGAGACAGGGGACTGATTTTTATCACACCTGACCACACAAACACAGACTCTGGTTACAGGTGTTGTTTTCATCCGGTCATGGCAATCCAGGCCCGGTCAACAGTGATGAGACACGGGGTGATCTGCAGCGAGGATCATGTGTCTCAACTCCTCTCCCAACCTGGGGTGTCATTTCAGAGCCCACATGTCACCCACAGGTGACAACCCTTTTACGGACATTTGTGGCTACTGGCTCAGGCCTTGGAGCAGTATCAGCATCATTATTTATTCATCCTTGTTTCTTTAATATAAACCGAAACAACGTGTTGAAAGCTCACATGCATGTTCAAACACACGACACCTGCTTCTTGACAGTGTTCCTAAAGAGTTTTTTTTTTTTTTTTTTTTTTTTGTCTGAATTGCACACTGTGTGTCTGGAAGGCCCTTGGTACTTTGTTACTTCTAAATGACCTGCTCAGATTATACCAAAGTGAAATGGAAATGTTACCTTAAAACAGTCAGTATTGTTGTAAACTTATGCCTATGATGTATACAGTATTTATGAACATTTTGACAAGCTTTAAAATGCTTATTTATTTTCATACTTACACTGTATAATGTATTTCTCCTCATTGTAGGTCAGTTCAACTGTAAAAATTAAAAAACATAGCTACATCAAATTTAATGATTGATTAGAAAAAACATTTCTTTATTCTGCTCTTTGAGAACATAGTGAACTAAAATGAACTGAAATGAATTTTTGCCATGTGTGCTGATTAAGCTCAGTAGGAGACTGCCTTCTGGACGCCTCCCTCTGGAGGTTTTCTGGGCATGTCCAACTGGGAGGAGACCCCGGGGCGGACCCAGAACAAGCTGGAGGGATTACATATCCTGTCTGGCCTGGGAATGCCTCAGAATCCCCCAGGAGGAGCTGGAGAATGCGGCTGGGGAGAGCAACATCTGGGCTACCTTGCTTGACCTGCTGCCACTGCAACCCAGTCCCAGATAATTGGAAGAAAATGGATGGATGGATGGATGAAGACTGAGAGAGTAATTAGCTTATTACTCTGTAAGTTAACCAGATACACAGGACAGGACAACACAGAACCTGGTTTTAATGTGTTTATTTTGACTGGAGGAAAATGTTCATTCATGCAGCACCAGTGATCATCTGCTATACTCACTGTCCACATGCCTCATTGTGTAACCCATCCAAATTTTGTGCTTTCACTTTTCACCTTTCACCTCTGATTTGCCAAAATTTCTCATCCGTGTTTCATTTGCATCTTTTACGTGGTGTCGACATTCATCCTCTGATTGATCATCAGGCTGCAGGTTAAATTTTGTCCGTGCACATGTAAAAAAAATGTTTTGAAAGTTTCATGCGCTCCATTTGATCAGAGTAACAGAAAGCAATTCAACAGTGAAATATTTCAGTGTTTTGCTGTGTATTTGTTCCAGTCATTAGATTGCTTTTACTTTGTTTGCTTTCAAATTTAGATGTGGCTAACAATATTTGTTTAAAATGGTTTAATATGGTCTCATACTGCCTGGAGATTACAATGTGATTAAACAGAATCAGGCATGTACTGTTGTGATCTTATTGAAGTCTGATGTCCACTGATGTCATTTGGTGGCAAATGGCATCAGGGTCAAAGGTAAATGTCAGAGGCCAAACAGGAAGAGCTCAGACAAATCATAGCAGGGGAAAGGTACAAAAAAGTGGAATAACTTTTCTGCATAAGAAGACATCAGTGTATCAATGACAAAAGACAAAATTAGCAAAACTAAAATTTTATGCAAACATAAATACTTTATTTTGCAAAGAAAATCACTATTATCACTCACAGGGGCAACCCATGATTACAAAAAACCCAAAACAAAAACAAAAAAACAAAACAAAAACAAAAACAAAAACCATGTAGTTTAACAAAATATTTTCAGATCCTTTGGTGCATCATTAGGCTTATCAAATTGCAAGACTGTATTACAGCTATTATATGTAATTAATAAGCACAAATTCAACATAGATATACTCTGAAAGTCTGATGATTGCAATTTATGGTTATTGAAGAAATTATGGTAGGCCTAATCTATAAATATTAAGTGACCCACAGGGATGATTTAACACTGCTTTCCTGAGAGAAGCACCCGTTTGTTTGTTTTTCTGTGACTTATCTAAGCTCAACTTGTTTTCATTGACTGGAAAAATAAAATGTTCAATATTTCTCATGTACATGGGATCCCTGATTGTGCATGCTGCTAAACCATGGGCTGACAGGCTTTTACGCCCTCTGCTGGATCATGTAAACAACAAGCAAAGACCTAATGGTGAACTTGGGGAAGCTACGTGAACAGTTTTAATGGTATTTGTAAAGAGTAAATCCCTCTTAATCTGACGTGAAGGTGACTAATCAGAGAATACCGTTTTGATTGTAAATGCATGTGGTCTCACATATCTAAAAAGGCTGTAGAGTTTAGATATTTCTAATATGGTAAAATAACTTACCTGGTCTTTTTTATCAGAGGGAACTGGTTCAAACAGTAATATTTTTACTTGACAAGTAAAAAAGAAACTTCTGATAGGCTGGACTGACAGGTTCACGTAGAGTTCATGAGTGATGGTGTTGACATAATGGCCACAGGTCTGTAGGCAGCACCAACAAGATTAACTGTAGACATCCTGGTGAGTTTCAGGTCTGTAATGAGGTCTGCAGAGCTTTCATGTCCCTCAGCAGCCTCAGATTCCTCTTGCTTGTCTCCCCTGGTTGAAGTTTAACTCCAGCAGAGCGACCTCTGGTGGTCACTGCTGTAGGCACTCTCGCCTCACCCCTACTGATCTGCCTTGGACTGACTTCCTTCCGTAACTTCTTTATCTAGAAAAAAAGATAAAGAAAAAAGAAAGACAAAAGAAGTGGGTGTGAACTGGTTGCATGTGATCTGGAAGACTAAACTGTTTTTGTGTAAAAGCTTACCCGCTTTTTGTGTTTGTGCAGCTTACTAATCTGCTCTCCTTTCCTTTCCATTTTCAGAAGCAGCCTCTCTTGCTCCCTCTGAAGTTCTTTTCTTTCCTGTTCAGAAACACTGGCCTCCACCTGCCTCAGCAACTCATCCTGTTCCCTACAAGTACACACACACACGAAAGCGCCAACAAACACACAGTAAACAGAGTTTGGTGACCAACAGAATAAATCTCAACATCAGTCATAAACAGTAAGCAGCAACAAAGTCAGTCCTAATTGAGCTCAGATGTACTCGCTGACTCACAGGCTCATTAGTCGGAGCTCCCCCTGTAGTGCTTGCAGCAGCTCTGATAGTTCTTCCTCACAAGTGGACGATGAGGAAGAAGAGCTGTCAGAATCTCTGTCACTGGTGGCCTCAGAGCGACGCACATTATGAGAGAGGACACGCTTGTTGCAGAGCTGTGGCTGATGCTGCTTCAGAAGAGACAAAACTGACTGGACGTTTGCTCGGACTGAGTGACTGCAGCCAACTGACTGAAAGTCATAAGCAAGACGTAGGAAATGAGATATGAGATACAAAGAGCCAGTGTAAGAAATGAGCGGCATTAAAATATAAAACATCTTTATATGCATGTAGGCTCATACTACCATTCCAGCTACAAATGGTACATCTCTGAGGCTCAGCCTGTAGTGTGGCTCTGTGTGAGATGGCTGCTGTGGTAAAGATTTCTGGAAAAGGAAGACAACGGTAAAATACACACCAGTAAGATACACAGGAAAAAGGAATATTTGACTGTATGAGGCTGTCCTCAATTATTACTTATTCCTGGTCAATATATCAAGTTTATTGATTAATGTATTAAATACCAGAAATTATGAAAAGTGCCCATTGTAGCCAGAGCCCAAAGTGATCAACAATCGCATGCCAAATATTAAATTTATAATGACACGGAATTCAATGTTTGAATTCATAAAAACTAAATGTTTTTGATATTACTTTGACTCATAGTCAAAACTTAAGATTAATTTTTTGTTAACTGACATCAATTTATTTATTGATAATTACTAACATAGAATAATAGTTTATAATGTACAGAATGTCCATATGAAATGGGGTTAAAAAATAAAGTAAAAAGCTAGGAAAAAAGAATTTCTATTCATTTCATACCATTTTATTAACTGAGTTTATTCACTGATCCTACTTAAATACTTTATGTTTTAATCAATTTCAAATGTTTTCTAAAAACACCAGATAGTAGGGGTCTTATTAGTTCAAACAGTAACATGAAAAGAGAAATAAATATTCTCAACATGCTCAAACCCTCTAAAACCCTCCTATGTAGGTGTTTACCTTTGAACTGGATTTCTGTGCTTTGGAGGGTCTCCTGGTCAGGTGAGGTGAAACCGATCGCAGCAGGATCCTGTTTGTCTCCAAACTCGTCTGTAGCTAAGGAGAGCAGATGAAACGTCTTAAAGATTTTTAATGTGTGGATGTGGGCACTCACATTTCAACATTTGCATTTATTCATTCAACATTCAGCTGTTATTTAGAGAGACTTGAAGTAAGTAAACCAATAACCTAAGATTCCAACATTATACACAATAAACAGTAATTTTTAAAAAATGACATGTTTACCAGGTTGGCTTTGTTTTGGACCAGCTTCCTCTGATGCTCTTCTTCCTGCAGTTTAATCTCCAACTCCCGAATCTTCAGCTGACACGCACACAGTCATCATCATTAAAGCCATATCAGTGGTAAAGTTTTTGGGGGGTTTTACTTATTGTTTTAATTGTTATTTAAAAAAAAAAAAACAAATTCTACTCTATATCACTTTTTCCAACACTGTTCCTTACACTAAGTGGAATATTCAAAGTTTTGTGGGTTTGACAAAATTTCAGAGTTTGCAAAAACATACGTTTATAATGATGTAGAGTCGGTAGGCCTGAATGGGTTGATTCATATACCTCGGTGTTGTTCTGCGTGCGTGTCAACCTGAGATATTCCTGCTCCAGTCGCTCCAGCTTCTCCAACTGGGCATGCTCAGACAATGTGTGCAGCTTTTGATCAGATGACTTTGAAACCTTAACGTGTACAAAACAATTAATAGAATGGATCTAATCATTCACATATGAGAGGTTTTTCCCGCATTTCTATATTTTCTTCAACTCCTGCAGTACAGCCAGTAACACTGTGTTAACCTGCTGTTTGAGTAGATTTGTACTGTCTGCCTTTGCATGGCGCAACATCCTCTTCATGTGATCCAGCTGTCTCTCTAACTTCACACAGCGAGACTCTGCAGCAGCTAGGTGTGTTATCAACACTGTGGAGGAGAATGGATAGCATGAGATACAGAGAAGAAGAGACAGGGAGAAAAAAAAAACAACATGCAAGGAAATATGAAAGCATATGATCAAATAAGAAATAATCTAGAAACTTTGCACATTATGGATCATTACACCCTCCCCACACACTTACCTTGGTTGCAATTGTTGGATGGGTCATTAATCTCTCTTCTTGTATCTGTCTGAGAATCGAAGAGTCTCTGTGTGACTTTCTCACTCTGCAGATGTGTGTGTGATGTGTCTTTCCTCATACTGCGCAGACTGAGCTCTGCATGTTCTTTCTCCAACTCCAACTTTCGGATCTTCTCCTGGAGGTTCCTCAAGCCGGATAAGATTGCTGCACATGAAAGCACATATGCATGCCATTATAACAGCTTTATATAGTCATGCATGAATGATTACATCAGCAAAGCATACAGGGATATACTGACAGATTACAAACACTTTGCCAGAAGTGATATAGTCTTAATAGAATTGTAGCAGAAAAACACAGATCTTGGAGGCCTGGATGGCCAAGAAGGTGACAACATAGAAGCTTAGAGAGGATTGTGCTAAAGAATGAGTCAATGTCAGGGCAGCTGAGACATTCAAGTAGTGTGGCATCATGTTTCAGGTGCTGTAACCATGGAGCTCTGAAACACCACAATATCTGAATGGAAACTTTGTATGTGTGAGTGAAAAAAATAACACACACATGCACAAAACTGACCTGTACTGCTGGTCTCTGGGAAGGCTTTGCTGGGGGATGATGGCCGACTGGAATGATGTGTGCTTGTTATGGGTGTGTGATGCACAAGTGTGTTGACGAAGGGACGGTGAGCAGGATATTCTTTATAAGACGCCAGTGACACAGTGTCAGATACTGCCCTGCTGGGTGCTGGTGGTGGACAAAGTTCCTGCAGAGAAACATGGTTAAAAACGTTAAAAAAATATTAATGTGTGACATGATATGACCCAACTCTTGCTCCATCTCTCGATGAAGAATGATATGCACTTTAAAGGTACTTAATAACACAGTAACACATGTACCGAACCAGAACAACCACTTCATACTGAGCAGTAACAACACGGGTATTACAGAAACTGCAATATGATAAATGTAACACAAAAACTTTACAGCATGACTTGTTTCACCTGCTTAAATCAAACATAACACAACAAAATATAAATACAGGGCACTAGCCAACCTCTAGTTCTGCAACATCAGCTGTTCTGAGTTGTAGCAACTGCTGTTAGGTAGCTCTTAATGCAGTTTAGCTTAGCATCACTTAGCAGTTCATATTCTTCTTATAGCTCCACTACTAAGTTAATAGTAGCTAGCATGAAGCTACCTTCTCCCGCGTAGCACCAGCAGTGGCTGTTTTTGACAGAGTTTCCATTGAGATGCAGCCAGTCCAGTCAGTCTGATTGAGTAAAATTAGCAAAAAATCAGCTTATGCTATTTTAAGTATAACTATCGCTACAGTTCATTAAATAAGTGCTGACGGATGACTAGTTAAGCGCCGTTTCTACATGCCACCAAAGTTAAGAGGTTAGTTAAGAGTTCAGAAAAGAAAACATCACTTGTCAGGCTACAGAATCCTGGTTTGCTGAAGGGTGGGAATGATATATATCCCAAGCCGTCCCGCTATTTCACCGCACCCGTAGACTTTGGGCTATGTTTTGCAGCTGGTGCTCGCCTCGGGGCGCCTGTATAGCCAAAACAAACGAAAAAAAGTGAGCTTACCGGAAATGTAGTCTTTTCTCCACAGAGATCAGCAGGTTTACACGGAGATGTTTTCTAAATAAAACTACAATACCCACAAACCACCAGTTGGGGGCGCGACGAGCGTTTGCAAGACTTGCCGGGATTTCTGTTGCAAAGTTCGCATGTTGTGATATTTTGTGGAGGAGGTGGGTGGTGGACGATGTTTGTTCTGTTTTTTAGCATTTAGCTTTAAAATGAAGAGACCTTAATTATACATTCAAGTTAGCTAGAACATAAACTTAAGATTAGCTAGCATTAGCTGGCCCTTTTCAAGTTGCATTTATGGGTTTCTAGCAGAATGAAAGCTAACTTAAATACTTGCCAACTCTCGTGGCGTTTATGTAGAGTTTGCATGTTATATCAATTATTTTAACTTAACATGTAACGTATAATTATTATTATTATACTGTAATGTAATGAAATTAATGACTTGGGGACAAGGATAACGTGGCTTTCTTAAATAAACTGACAAAAAGTATTGCAATGCTAAGCTAGCTATATCTGGTAGTCAATGATGATTATCACTGTAGTATATCGTAGTTCCTTTAAATACCAATAAAACATATTTCTCTCGAAATGTATCATAAAATCAATATTATTTAGTTTAAATGTCTGAAACTATCTTCTGCAGAGGGAATCTTTCACTGACAACTGTCAGGTTTAAGCAGATCTGTTTCCCATTTTCAACACCATCATGTCCTCAGAGACCACCCTGTAAGTCTGTTTAAAGCTTTACTTTGACTTTTGTTTTGGGTTTAAGTAATTTCAAAAAGATTATAAACACATAAGTGTGAATTTAGTAGCTCAGATTATGATACCTTGATACCCCACAGTGATATCAATGATATAGAATAACCTAATAAATCAGCTGTTCTTTTGGTTCATTTATATGAGGTGTGTTGTTTTTCTAGAGATGATGAGGATACCTTTAATATCCTGATTGCAACAGATATTCACCTTGGTTACCTCGAGAAGGATGCTATACGGGGAAATGACACATACAACACACTGGAAGAGATCCTCAGATGTGCCAAGACAAATCAGGTACATGCAAACTGATATATATATGCCTAAGTGCAAATGTTTCCGTGTGTATAAGGTTAGATGTCTGACTTCATCAATGCACATCTGAAAATCTGCAGGAATATGTTTACCACTCCTTAAAATCTTGGGTTTCATTTTGTTTTTTGTATATAGGTTGATTTTATCCTGCTCGGTGGCGATTTGTTCCATGAGAACAAGCCATCACGGCGCTGCCTCCATACTGGCATCACAATGCTAAGACAATACTGCATGGGAGACTCGCCCATACATTTCAACATAATCAGTGACCAGACTGTCAACTTCAACACCACCCAGTTAGTCCCTTTGTATCTGTGTGATCATTTCTGCCAATGTTGTATTTTTCTTGAATGTTGTCATGCACTGTATCTGTTTGTGTGCAGGTTCCCCTGGGTGAATTATCAAGATGAAAACCTGAACATCTCTATTCCTGTATTCAGCATTCATGGTAACCATGATGATCCAACTGGGGTGAGTTGCTTTCAGTAGAAAATAAAACTACATCAGTCACAACACTAAATCCTAATTTGTAAATTTGTCCATTTGGACTTGTCTATGGTTTCTGTCTCTCCTCAAGGCTGAAGGTTTGTGTGCTCTAGATCTGCTCAGTGCTTCTGGTCTTGTCAACCACTTTGGTCACTCCCAGTCAGTGGAGAAAATAGAGATTAGTCCCATCCTCATGCAGAAAGGCAACACTAAACTCGCCCTATATGGCCTTGGTAAGTGTGTGTTTGCCATGCTAGTGTCTGGTGATATCAGCTCCAAAAGTATTGGTCTATATTGTAGGGTTAATAAAAATATACATTATTGTTTTGGTCCAATTGGTGTATGGATGCATGTGTTTTTGTGTAGGCTCCATCCCTGACGAGCGCTTGTACAGGATGTTTGTCAACAACCATGTAACCATGCTCCGCCCTAAGGAAGACCAAGACGAGTGGTTTAACCTCTTCACCATCCACCAAAACAGGTGTGTGTGTGCGCGTGTGCGGGTATGTGTTGGAAAGTTACCATATGAAGGAAGAGCTCTAAATTTTATTCCTACAATAACAAATAGAGATGCACACTGCATGCCACTCTATCCCTGTCTTAGTTTACAGGTTGGGAAGGAAGATATGGTAAAGAAAATAAAAGCAAGACATTTTTATTTTTTTTTTTAATATGCTGACTGGCCTTTACCATGAAAGAATTGTTATGCTTGTTCATGGTTTGGCTTGTTTTCTGTCTGATACATTAAGATTAGTAAACCTCATTACCAGGGCAGCATTACCTCACAAAGTCTCCCTTAATCAACTCATTTAGTTTTGGAGTATCAGGCTACATGTTTGATTTGTGATATCTGGCTGTCTGCATTGATTTTTAGGAGCAAGCACAGTCCTACTAACTACATCCCTGAGCAGTTTCTGGATGACTTTATTGACCTGGTGGTGTGGGGTCACGAGCACGAGTGTTTGATAGCCCCCACCAGAAATGAACAGCAGCTCTTCTATGTGACACAACCTGGCAGCTCTGTAGCCACCTCCCTGTCTCCTGGAGAAGCTACCAAGAAGTAAAAATACTCACATACACCCACACACAAATACACAGTATGTGTGGTAGATATTAAGAAAACCACAATGTATGGTGCACATTCTGATTGCTGTTTCAAGATGTAAAGTAGCTAAACCTCTGTGTTTGTGTGGATTCAGGCACATAGGGCTTCTGAGGGTCAAGGGTCGTAAGATGAACCTGCACAAGATCCCCCTAAAGACAGTGCGTCAGTTCTTTATCCAGGACGTGGTGCTGTCTGACTACCAAGACCTCTTCACACCCGATACACCGCAGGTCACAAAGAAGGTTGAGAATTTCTGCCATGCCAAGGTAACACTCGAAGACTTCAGCAAACACACAGTGCCAGCCTAATATTTACTGTTCCATTAGCTCATTCTCTTCTTTTCTCCTCCCATTTGTCTCTATCTCTGTCTGTCTCTCCCTCTCTTCCTATTCCGACTGCAGGTTACAGAGATGCTCGAGGAAGCTGAAAGAGAAAGGCTAGGGAGTCCGCTCACCCCAGAGAAACCTTTAATTCGCCTCAGAGTAAGATGTAACCTGAATTACAGCACACGTGCATGTCTCATATTCTCACTGTGCTAGAATCCATCATTTGACATCGTTTCCATCTGCAGGTAGATTACAGCGGAGGATTTGAGGCATTCAACGCCTCTCGTTTTAGTCAGAAGTTTGTGGACCGCGTGGCCAACCCAAAAGACATCATTCATTTCTTCAGACGCCGCGAGCAAAAGGAGGGCATCAGAGGTCTCTTACAGACTAAATACATGGCCGTGGACCTATGCACCATTTATTCAACATAGAAACTAATTTTTGGCTTTGTGTGACAAAAATATGTTTTCAGTTTTGATGTATTGTTCATTTGATTCATTATTTTCATGGTGCTTTTATAGATGAGGTCAATGTTGACTATGGGCAGCTGGTGAAAACCACTGCAGTTGAAGGGCTGAGAGTGGAGGACCTGGTTAAAAAATACTTTGAGGCAGCTGAACAGGTAACGTACACACACACACACACACACACACACACACACACACGTTAACACACTTGCAGACTTAGCATCCCTTTTAAATATTTAATTTGTGCTTTACATTCTTTCAGTAAGTGTCTGTGTGTGTGTGTGCATTTGCGTGACTTCGCAGACAGTACAGCTGTCTCTGCTGACAGAGCAGGGCATGGGGAAAGCCATACAGGAGTTTGTGGACAAAGATGAGAAAGAAGCCATTGAGGAGCTGATTACTTACCAGCTGGAAAAGACGCAGCACCACTTACAAAGCAGAGGAGTCTCCACCGAGCAGGATATAGATGCAGAGGTGTGTGTTTGTGTGTGTNCCACTTACAAAGCAGAGGAGTCTCCACCGAGCAGGATATAGATGCAGAGGTGTGTGTTTGTGTGTGTTTGTGTGTGTGGGGATGGGTGGGGGGCAGTGGACAATCACCAGTGGAGAAGATGTTCTTGGAGAGGTTTATGTCGTTACGCTATAAGAGTTGATCTTTTTTTCTGTTTTCAGGTTCGGCTGTTCAGAGACTCCAAAAAGAACACAACCGAGGAGGAGAATGAAATCAGAGAAGTAAGCGGTGACCATGTGATCAGTGATCTGAAATGTCTGTGACCGTCTCTCTCCATGCACAAACTAAAAATGCCTCTTTCACTGACCGTCATCTCTACGCTCTTTCTCTTTTCTGCATTTTGTTTTCTTTCTCGCTGACTTCTTCTCTTGTTCTCAGGCGATCAACAGAGCCAAAGCTGCCCGTTTGGAGCGAGGGGACGCACGTGTAGACTCGGACATATCTAATGAGTTTGCTAATGTTAACATGGACTCTGACGAGGGCTCAGCCCCCATCGCTCCCAGCACACAAGGCAGAGGGAGCAGGGGGAGAGGGAGGGGGAGCCGTGGGAAAGGAAGAGGAAGAGGTAAGTTATTTGCTGAGTCTTAATATCTGAGCTGATTCACAGGCTGATGTTCATGATAAGTCTGTGAGGGCTGAATGCTGAGAAATCACAGCGTTTGAGGGTCTCATTCAGGCTTTTTGAGCCCTTCATGGACACTTTCTTGAAGTCTGCAATGCTGCAAGGCAATTATTCACATCAAATACCTCACTGCCCTAATAGCAGGTAAAGCTATACCTATGCAGACATTACTGTTTATTGTTTGTGAAACTAGAGTATTAACAGAAATGTTGATGACTACCTATACTGTCTCACTAACAACATAAACAAACACAAATAATGCATTTATAATCTAGACTGTAATTTAGCCGTCAGTCAGACAGAGTCAGTTGACTGCCAGGTTTTCCCACCTGAGGCAGCCATCTTACAGTGTTAAACATCCTTGTGATGCAAAGATTTTTTTATTTTTTATTTATTTTTTCATCGTGGGGACAAAGCATTGCTGAAAAACAACAATAGAAAAAAAAAACAGTTGTCAATAAAGCACATGCTTACAAAGACTTGGATGTTTATAGCATCAGCACAGTGTTAATACAGAGTTATCATTCTTACCACTGCTTCACAATAAATTGTCATGAAACAATTTATGTTAGCAAATTTTCACCATTGGAGTTGGTGGTTCAATTTATAGAAGTGAATTTATTATGCGAAGACCTGCTGGTGGATGTTGCAGTTTGGGTGATCCTCAAACTATTGATACATATAATCAAGGTAAGTCATACTTTTTGAATGGGATTTGCCACTAGTGTGTCATGGTAAAAATTCGCATAATCATCACTGGGGTCGGGTTCGTTTAATGATGCAGCAGGTTCAGGCTTTGGTCGAGTTCAGATCAGACAGAGCTCACTTACAAAAAAATAAAGAGTAGAAATGTGTCTTTTGAAATTACATTCAGATACAGGTACAATTTCGTTTTTTTTTTGTTTTTTTTTTCAAATGTGTAACGTAAAATTAAGTATATTTTCACCACAGAAGTTGTCTCAACATTTAGTATGATATAATGTGTGACAATATTAATTAGGATTTGTAGTATTAGGAATGTTGATATTACATTATAGAGAACATTGGTAACATATCACCAGTAAAATAAAGTTCATACTGCAAGTATGATGTGCAGTTCCAATCCCCTTTTGTGCTTACCTTATGTGTTCTTGCAGGTGTCACTGCCTCTGAACCAAAGCCAGCAAGTTGGGGACGATCCCAACAATCCTCAACCTCAACCCAAAGCAGAAGCATCATGCAAGGTAGGGGAGTGTGATTTAATGTGCAGACACACACACAGGTCGGCTCTGATGTATCAGAGAACGAGGGTGGATAAAAATCTTACTGTGTTCATCAACACATACATCTCTTTTTGCTGTTTTTCCTACTTTGTTATGCTTCAGCATTTCAAGCTTCATCCCAGAAACCAGCTCAGAGTGGTGCAAGCAGATCCTACGCAGAAGACGAAGTAAGTGGGGCGACCACACACACACACACACACACACACACACACACACACACACTTAACAGAGAATCATTTCAATCTGTCTGTACAATGTACCATGCAACCTCATTCCTTATCCATCACCAGATCACCATTGACGACTCTGATGATGATATGCCTGTAGTGAAATCTAACAAATCCGCTACAAGGTATGTGCCATCTTCCTCCCTGTTGAACTTTTACATTGTGAATTGCATGTGTTTCTGCTCCCTTTTTTTTTAACTTAGATGCATGTTTCTGTTTCTTACAGTAGAGCAGCATCATCCTCCTTCAGGTACAGCTCTCAGAGCCAGAGCCAGTCATCTAGAGGAGTCGAATTTGATGATAGTGATGATGACAAGGTAAATAGATCAAAGAGAGGTCATGCATAGTATGTAGCTACAGTGCTGGATTTAGTTTAGAAATCCCTTTTGAGCAGCGTACCTACTGAACCATGTCTTGGAGAAACTAATATAGATCAAATCAGTTACTTGACCATTTCTCCATACCATCTTTCCTTATCTGAATTTTTAGCCACGCTTGTTAGCTCTGATCTTAATTTTTTAGTTTTCTGGTCAGTGTTTTAATCATTTTTCTGTCTCATCTGTCTTTCTTGATACAGGACAATCCATTTAAAGGCCACCATCGTGCACAGAGATAACATAAGTTCATCCATTATGTAACAGCTCACATTTTTGATTTGCCAAAAGGAGACAAACCTTATTGGCAACTGAGCTGCAGCATCTTTGTCCTGAAGAACCCCAAACTGCCTGCTTGATTGATTTTGCACTCATCCTTCCTCTTGATGACATTAAGTTCCTATTGGTGGGGTACAGATGCTACAGTAATGTTTTAGGTGTGTCTTTTTCCTGTGTATAACTCTAATACAATGGAAGTAATAAATGTTTTTTCCTACATTCACAATTATTTCTTTATTTCTGCATTATGCACTCCTCTGTCAAATTTGGCATGGATAATAGTCTTAGAAAATTGTCTTGTGTTGAAAATGTGCCAGAGGCTGAAGGTAAAAAAAAAAAAAAAAAAAAAAACTCCATTCTTTCTCTTGTGATTGGATTATGTGACCACTTTTCTTTTTTCTGGTGTTTTCTCAATGTGTGCTGCCTTAAAAAAACATTCTATTATGACCAAGTTAAAGAAGAAAGTATTTATTATTATATTTACATTCTATTTACAGGATTTATAACTTGAAAAACTCGTGTGATATATAGTCATGTTCTCAGGCACCCAGGCAAATTTAGCAAAATGCAATTCATGTCCAAACATTTTACAATACAGTATACCACAATACAACATTTAAATTTAGTAGTGCCATCATAACTTTGTGTAGCTTTCCATCGACCCAGAAAAGCAAGTAAAACACAAATTATGCATTTTGTTACTTTGCCACAGATGGAATCATCATTGATGATCATAAAAAAAAAAGATTTAGCCTGAGTGCACAACAGTTGCAAATTAATATATATTGCATGTTGGCTATTAGATTTCACAATATTACAATTAAATCCTCTCTAGCTGACACAACAAATAAGTCAACAACCAATATGGCTTTGTAGTGAATTTCCTGGATATCTGAGTTGAAATTCTCAACACTATAAACACACGATTGTAGTTTCACATTTCAGTGCATCACAACATAAATTTTCACTTTAATTGTAACATTTGCACAAAAGATCAAGTACTTGACATGACTCTGCTTAAAGTGCTCATGTAAATCATTGTGTGATACTAAGCACACTTCTACAATTACTAATTTTAAATAGAGATGTTACACTGACTCCTAATATTGGTATGCATATGTTTACTCTGTCACATTTTTAAACAGTGTCCATGGAACACATAGGTTACCTAACTGCATGACAAGGAAACTAATAGCATATTTTGGTGAAAATTGCAGTTTTCAGTATGACTTCAAATCCTTAAATTGCACACCTATCTAGTAAATCACATTCAAGTACATGATGTCAGTTTGTACAGTTCCTGCTCCAGTGCCAGTGAGCCAATGATCTGTTCTCATTTTACAATATCTGATATTACTATCTGAAAAAATTATTTAAACGGTGAAATGGGTCTGGCAAAAACAGTTAACTTTTGCATTACATTGTAATAACCAAACAGAGTTTAAAAAAAAGTTTAATCAAAAATGACCCAGAACATTCTGCTGTTAAGAACTGAGGCTGCCTGTTGCAGAAAGCTATATTCGTATTTTTGTCCCCTGAGATACATTTAATAGCCTGAAATGGCACAAGCAACACCAGAAACAAGTTTGCATGGAATGTTTGTATATGGTGCGTGTGGGTATATGCTGTATGTACATGGCAGAGTGTTTGCATATGGCTTTGTTTAACATATCATCAGTGTTGCTTCCTCTTTCTGACAGATTCCCACATTGACACAAAAGCCTTCCTCTCACAGTCCAAGGTTTTCTCTAGACTGAGATTTCTGCAGGCTGAGGAGTTTTTCGAGGTACTCAGGAGTATTTCTAGAGCAATAAAAGAAAAAAAAAAGTTTGAGAAAATAGTTGAAATACAAAGATTTTAAGATTTTATCTAATGTGACGTCTTCTTACAAATCATCCAATATCCTTTTTTTTTCATTCATTCTAGATTAAAACTCACTGAATATATTCTAGAGCCTACCTCTCAACAAACACAAATACACACTTATTTTATAGATACCTCCATGACTGTGTGTATCCAGTTTAGCATTTCTTCCACGTTGGTGTACACTCCTGGTTTTCTCTCTCTTGCACAGCCAATTCCCCAGCTCACCACTCCGGCCAGACACCAACGGGAGGAGGAGGAGTATACCAAAGGGCCCCCACTGTCTCCCTGGGTTTCAGTGTTAAATGTAATTTTATTAGGTCTGTCTAATCTATATCTTGCACTGCAAATGTAGGTATAAGTGTAAGTAGTCAGTGGCCTGTTACCTGGCAGGCATCCACTTTGCCCTCCATGAAACCAGCACAGATCATCCTGGAGGTGATGGCACTACCATAGACTGCAAGGCTGGAACACTGAGCGCGGTCTATCAGAGGGATGGAGGCCTTCTGAAGTGAAGGGGATACTTTACCTTAAGGGAGAATGGAAAGTTATTTCAACATTTGAGTGACACTGACAACATCAGCTTCATGTGTCTTTACTTCTTCACAAGGCAGTGTGTGAAGTCCTCACCTTGTTCCTCCAGATATCCCCACCCTGTCACAAACATGGAGGCTCCGGTAGCAATGGCCAAAGCTTTAGGAGGTAGACAGACTGGCTTACGGCTCGCTAGAAAACAGAGACCATGTGCTCATTATGAAAACTCATTACTTTTTTTTTTTNTTTTTTTTTTTTTTTTGCTTCCATAATAGTTTGAACTTGTGAAAAATACCCAAATTCTTGACTAGGGGGAGAAGCTATACTGTTTGATGTACAGACCACTAGAGGGCAGTAGACAATAGCTTGTAGATGGTATCTTGCAGGTTTTAATTTCTGGCTCCATACTGTTTTTTACTGACTACTAGGTGAAATGCTTGGAACCTTTGGAAACTTAGTGTGTGAAACTGTGTGTGATTCCTCTTGTGTTAAACAAGGTGTCAGGCACCAGACTACAGATACTATAAACAGATTAAACTCTCACCTCCCACACTGATAGGACTGCTTAGTCTTATCATTGCTATGTCATAGTCATTCCGTGATGGATTGTAGTCTCCATTGATTATGATCCTGTCCACATAGGATCCTCCCAGCGTGCCCATGTAGGTCCGGCCTGATACCACTCTCCATCGACTTAGCTCTTTTTTACTGCTGCAAGGCCCAGAGACAGAGGGACAAAAAGGAAGTGTGAGCATGATTTTTTGGCTAAGTTAAAAGCATTTTGTGGAAAACAGTTTTGATAGAAAACATACTCACCCAGAAAAGCAGTGGGCGGCAGTGACTACCCAACGTGGTGACACCAGTGATCCTCCACAAGTGTGCTGGCCATTCTGCTGCAGGCTGACCTGCCAGGGCCAGTCCTCAATGTAGGCGTCTGTCCCCCCTACAATACGGTCCTGAAGGCCGGCCTGCCCGCAGTCTGAAAAAAAAAAAAACAATGCTATCTCATTATTTTTGGAGATGTCTCATTAATTTTCCTCTTGTCCATTCCAAATGTAAGTTTCTGTTTAATGCCTGTGTTCATTAATACACTGAGGTTTTTATATAGACCCACTGGAGGTCATGTAAAGTTACTTTCTTGTGCTTGGCATGTTTTTTGAATTAGCTGCAAAGAGTGGCAAAACATATTCAGTCAGCGATACTTTAGCTCTGCCTACTTTGGACAAGTGTGAACCTGTCGATGTAAGACTGGTCACACAGGCATGACTAAGCATGATGCTACTTTGTCATGTTCCATTCACAACCTGTCAGCCTCACTCCACCTTGTTAAAATCTTTGTAAATACTAAGAGTAATGTTTCTTTTCTAAAAAAAAATAGGACTCACCAGAGCAGGTCAGAGATATCACAGATCCTGATCTGCATGCTTTGCTGAAAAAAAGAGATTGGTGAAATATTTAGTTATATATGTAATACAGATGGGTAGAGAATTAGCCAAAAACAACATGCTAAATGATGACCTAACTTCCATTGAACTCTGTTTCTGTTCTGTTTTATTTGCCAAAAAATAGTACAACTCTATTATCCTTATCATGTGGATAAGACTGAGAAGGAACAAAAACTGTGGGGTTTTCTGTTTTGAAAACAGAAACTACGAGAGCAGAAGCACTCATATTTATTGCATATTGTACATATTAGGAAGTGGACAGCAGTGGACAAATGACATCAAAAGCTTAAAGAAAAAGAGGAAGGAAAGACAGATTTGTTTCGCAAATGTTGAGCTGAAAGTAAGAGGAGACTGGAAAAGGAAGAAGGAGGAGAACAAAGTGATCAATAAGCTTCTTTTCAAGGCCGCAGCCATGGTGACAACATTGAGGGGGGGGGGACCAAATCTGCTGAGGAGGTCTGCANTTTTTTTTTTTTTTTTTTTTTTTTTTGCAGTCAGAATTTTTCTCAGAATCCTGAATTTTCTTCTGAGAATTCCAACTTTAATCTCAGAACTCTGACTTGTTTCTCAGAATTCTGACTTTAATCTCAGAACTCTTTTTTTTTTTTTTTTCNTTTTTTTTTTTTTTTTCAAGTGGCGAAACAGGCTTCCATAATGCAGAAAGAAACAGGATGAGCGGAAAGATGAGGAAGTGGAAACAAACCCACAGTTTCAAAATAAAATTTCAAAATAAAGGTCTCTGACCATAAATGTCTCTGACCGTTAAGAACCCACAACATAACATAAATAAACCACCATAACACTAGAACCGGTAGTAATTATAATGGCAGTTTGTTAAGTTTAGTTACGATTACATTTGCTAATGATTATTTTTGGATGGCAGTGTGTGGTTTTCTGTCTTTTCATAGCAGTTTTTAATTATATGTTTTATATCAATATATTGGGGAAGGACATTTTGAGCATATTGGAATATATCTATAAATCTATATTATAATTATGGCCTTGCTTCTTTTACATGAAAGTGGCCATTTTCTATTCTGTCAGCAGCAATACCTTTGACAAGTTTTATTACAATCTGAGACTGAGTTAATAGCTAGCTACAAACACAGCAGAGAAAACAATAGCACACAGTAGGAGTTTCCCAAACTTTGTAACTAGGATGAATATCATGAGTTGTGAAGAAATAGTGAATGATTTTCTCTTTTAATGACAGATGTGTTCTAATCCTCACCGGTCAATAGTAGCCTGATGTACTGGTTTGGTTGTGGTTCCAGGCCTGATGGCTGTGAATGGTCCTGATTTTATGGAAGATATTAGGGTCTTCACTGAAACACTGGTGCTACGAGGATTACTGCCAGAAACAAGGGAGGAGGGCGTTAGAATTGATTTTAAGCCATTTGTTCTTAACTAAACTGAGTCTAAATCTTACTTTAGCAGGAAAAATCTGTTTATGTATTATACTTCATTCCAATAATATAATTTGAATCAGGGTTGTGATAAAAGTAATGTCATGCACTATCCTTTTCGTGAGTAAACTCACGATGTGTATCCCAGTTGTTGGCATGCTGTCTGCGTGTGCTGCTGTGTCCAGTCCTCACTACACACACTCTGCCATCCTGAGCCAACACTGTACACCTGCAGCACATTCTGAGCTGACATCAGCCGCACTGGAGGGAGGAATAGACCGGTAGAAAGACAAGAGGCTCAGTTTCCAATTATTTTTGTGTATGTAAAAGAGAATGAGAGACAGAAAATTGCTTGTTTGTTTTACCTGGAAAGGTAGTGTTGGCCTTGAAGTTTGACACGCAAGTGAGCTCATCCTCTCCTCCAGCGCAGTCATGTTTCCCATCACAGGTTTGATCTAGCGGGATGAACCTCACCGAACTCTTGCAGAAGAAGTACTTGCTTTCAATCACCTGTTTAACTGTAAAGTAGGACACATTGGGAGAGAAGCGTAGAAGTCAGAGTCATGTTAGAATAGTTTGACATGGAACAGATTTGGAACAAGTGGATGATTTATGAATGACAGTAACTCCTATATATTATTTTAGATATATATATATGTTTCTTAAACTTCTAAGTACTGAAGTTTGATTAAAAGATTAAAAAAAAGGGGGGGGCTTGATTGATATATATGTGTATCTGCAGGTGTTGTGACTCACTGAAGTATGCAGCAGTGACCAGTATGCCCAGCAGCACTACGACTGTCAGGACAGTCAGCAGCACCCTCTTCTTCTTAGATCCCTTGTCCTTCTGAGTCTTGGGGGCCGTCATGGGCCTTCTGTGGCGTCCAGGCCGTGGGACCACTAGGCAAAAGAGGGAGTGAAAAAGCAAGTGTGAAGAGTGCATCATCAGGGACACAATAACAGAAAAGGGAGTAGGAGGATAGAAAGCAAAACAGGGAAGGAAAACTATTTTGTAAGGGCAGAGAAAATTAGCCGAGATCAGACAAAAGTTTCCAAGTATTTAAGAAGACCTTTATAAAACCATAACATGGCCCGTTAATAGAGAAGCTGGCTCACCTGGCTGACTAGAATTCAATGGTCTTGTGCTTTCCTCGGGCCGATGGGCAACTGTCTGAGGAAAGAATTACAGAGATTCATAAGGTAAGACATGGGTTGTGAGCAAATATATTGCAATTGTGTGTGTTTAGGGGAGGTGCAGATGTGTGTGCAAGTGTGAACGTGCATGTAATTGAGCCTAAATTCTGTATTTGCAGGAATTATTTTTTTGTCTGCGGTTTATCATTGCCTTTGTGAATATGTTTGAGAATAAAACTGTAACTGAAGACAGCAAAAGGTTCAGTACTTAAAATACATATAAAACTAAATTTCAAAGCCATGGATGGAGTGACAAAGGATTACAGATCACGGACACATGGAACATAGTGTGCCACTGCGAGTTGTCACATTACACCCATGTGCCTCGCTGTGCATGTCACCTTAGGGCACTGCAGGCAATTCTCATCATCTTTATGCCTGCTGTGAAAGAGTCAGACTCTGGATGTATAGTGGTGTAGTGTGGCAGGGTCTGCTGGGACACAGAGAGCCTACTGTACTGTCAGTGAGAATCTTCCATTCAAATGCAATTGATATTGTTGGGATAGAAGAGACTGTGATATTGTGTAGTAGGAGGCATGACCGCTCTTCAACCTCAAGAGCCAGGTTAAAGCCCCTCATTGCTGAAATATCTTTGAGCAAGATATTAGCTGTTGTATTGTCCTTGTTGTATTGCTGTGTTTAATCCATAAAACATACTGTACAGGTACAAGATTGAACAATGTCAGCATGCCTACTAAAATTGGTTTTCAGCGCAACAGCATTAAAGCAGCTACTTACAACTGGAAAAAAAAATTCAATAACTGGCCCTGGTGGTTCAGAAAAAATAATAAAATGATAAAATAATAAACTACCGGTAGATTTGCATTTCCTGAAGAAAATGCATGTGATTGCAGAATGAGAATGAGCAGCATGATTGCATTGCAGATTTTTAAGCATTTGTTATTATGATCTACTTTATGGTCTTGCCATAATAGAAAACATGATAATTCATAAAATGTATAGGTCAACATAGTAAAGTTATGTGTAGTTCATTATGAGCAAATAGTAATTAAAATTTAGTTTCTACTGTACACAGTATCTCAGCTATAAAATACATTATTGTCAATTAGACGCAATTAGATGCAATACACAATCATTACTATTTATGACTCATAAAATTTTGTAAACGGTAAATTTTTTCAATATGAATCTATTTGTACATTTAATCAGTGACCAATATGACGCATTTTAGAAGCTGAATGAAATTTGTACCTTTTGTAGTTTTTGAGATATAAACACAATGGCTGTCTATGGTATTTTAAAAAAGTATTAATAATTCATAAAGTATTGCAGATATCAAAAACACAAGAGATAGCACACTTCTAAAAAGAATTCTGCATGTATTGACATGACTTGTCTTGGTACGTTAAAGTATGTAGGAGTCATTTTTAAAAAAGTTTTTTTGGAATAGCCCTTTAACTAGTAAAATTATGCAAATATTATGAAAATGCAGGATGCAGCATAAAATTACGCACGCATTGATGTATGAACGGTATGTGTAGCATGAGTGGTATTTGCGGTATGGATGAGCAAAAAAACATCGGGAAGAAGAAGAAGTATGCAAGAGAACATGAGTGTGACTGCATCACTGCAATCACACTAATAATTGGGATAAACATTTCTGCTTGCTATTTGTGAACTTTGTATCACATTTGTTTTTCCAAAACTGCTGTTTGATTGATACCTGTCACATCTCCCTTGCATCACTTTCTTTTAGCATAAAACTATAAAGTACTTTATATTCTTGGAGACTTACCCCAATATTGTACTGCAAAATTAAAGCATAATGTATTCATTATAATATTCGTACATAGTATAGATTTGTGACTAAACCACTATCAATTCCTACTAATTCTGACTTTTTGTCTCTTTAGGGCAAAGCAAGCTTTAATTTCCTTGTGAAGATTGTGCAGACATTTTTAAACCCTACCATTTCCTTGATAGTTACTGCACCACTTTATCAATAAAATTTTCAAAGGTTCAGTAGTATCCTATGAATCATAAAATAAAACATCATCAGACAGATGGCAGATAAGGGAAACACTTTTCTTTTCCCTAAAATGTCCTACACAAGCTGATTCAGCTATGAATCAATGCATCCAGCAGTGGTTTGAAATACTGAAAACCCATTTTCCAAGATATAAATACACGTTTTTATGGTATAACACTTACTGTTTGGATGGATTACCTCTAACATTAGCCTGTACTAAATTATTACTGTAGTCAACAGGTGAGCTTGTTGTTTGTGAATACTGAATATGACCCATCCATTAGTGTTGTAGTTCAAGTATCACATCAATATGGCTCCCAACTGGCCTTTTTGAAGGATTCTAGCATATGGTGCATAGATAGAGAATGGCTTTGGAAACACTTTCATCTACCTGCTGTTCTTCTTTTGTTCTGTCCTCACAGCTTTTGGTTGAGAGTTTGAACAACAAGCAAACATTTAATGCAGAAGTGTTTGGCCACTAAGTGAGAAGTTGCCACAAAAGCACTGAGCATAACACTCCAATGGAACCTTTAATAAATTCTCAGATTTTCACTTCTGCTTTACAGTATCAGGTAAATTCCCTCATTAACATGTTGCTTCACCAGCACGTTTATGTTGATTTAATTTCAGTTAAAAGACATGTTGAAAAAATAAGCTTTGTGCCAAGGAAGACATGAAAGTTCATCACAATATGAATTATTAAAATATTATAAAGGAAACTGGTATATATGGACATTTGCTTTCTGATTTATAAGGGCAATTGTAATACCTGAAACACCTCTAATTCAATATTCGATAAAATAATCAGGAAACAAAAGTCATGAAGGTTAAAACAAAATATTGAAGTATAAACCTAATGGCACAATATGATGTATGGAAACAAACAGGAAACAGACCTGCAGACACAGAAAGACACATTGAAAGCAGTTTGGCAATTTGGCAGCTGTTTCATATTCCACAGTCAGCTCTTGTCAGATACAAGGTAGAAGCAGAGTGCAAAGACTCTGTAGGGATAGAACGGGCAAACAATGTTGTGGGGCAGGTTCCCTCGCCCTGGAAGATTTCTTGTTTGTTTTTTATTTGGAGAGAAGTCATTGTATCCTGCTCTGAATCAGCTGGATTGGCAGAAACTGTTTTCTTGCGAAACTCCCTGAGACGCACTTACGTAAGACAGAGTCAGATTCACAAAACATTTTAACAGTCATATCCAATTTAGCAGGGAGCCTGCATGCGTCAGAGACCTTCTTCACTCTCGGTGTTACACAGTTGAATTCTTCTCAGATTTCTCTTTATGTTTAATTTTCTTTGCATTAAGCCTTGCAGCAAAAAGCTTTATATGTAACATGAGAGTTATGCAATCTTTATGTTAAAGGGTGTAAGGTGATTCTGAGAGACAGCCCTTGATTTTTGACACAGACACCTGTGATATCACAGTGGAGATGTCTGAAAAAGTTAGAAGAACCAAGTTATCATTATGTGACAGTATATGAGTTGAATAAGCAAGAGAGGAATAAAGACAGGATGAATGAGACAGAAAAAGTGGGAGGTCCAGCTAACCTGAAAAACCAGAAAGATGGCTGGAGAAGTCATGCTACGGAGCATGGACACAAACACCTGCAAGTACAAGTTTTGTGTGGTAATAAGAGGAAAACAATAATGCCTTCTGGGAAAAGTAAATATTATTTTCCATCACTGCTTGAATGACGAATACAATTACTGTAATTTTATTAGCCAGAGTAGTGTTGCAAAATATCCAGGTAGCAGTAGCCAAGTATGACTATGTTACGTTGTATTTGTGCACCATGGAAACAGTCCAGCTCTTAAACCCAGGAATCTTACTGTTTTTGTCTGAAACTTATAGTTTTTGTCTTTGAGTCGGATTGGCCCACATAGTCCACTTCAGAAGGCTAAACTGGCATTACTGGGAAAAGCTCCAGCTCCAGAGAGAAAGCATAACTGGGTCAGCCAGATAAAAGCTTTGACATGGTAAAACTTTTGTTCATACGAGGTGTTCCCCAGGTACTACTTACAAGCTTGTCGGATCATGTTCTTTTTGATTGAACATTCATAACAAGGCTTTTGAGAAACTACGTATAACCTAGTTTGACCTACATATGAAATAAACCAAACAGCCTGCACAGAGAGCTGCAACTGTTACTGCCAAAAACAAATCAAGTAAACATGTTATCAACAGGATAGACCATAACTCAAAATGTTGGTATTCCTACATAAACTGGAAGCTCCAAAGAGCCATTACTTATATTTAAATATTGTGCATAATAAAGAATAAGGAAACATGTGGAACAGAAGTTGCAGCAAAGCAACAAATTATCATGAATATTATGAACCAGAACCAATACACTGACAAATGTGGAAGAACGCAGGTGAGCAAACACAGAGTACCTTTACTTTCTTTGTCCTGCAGCCTAATAATGATTCTATTCAAATGTTCTCTCCAATGCAAACCAGTATCTGGCTTGTCATCTTTTTTGATCAGATTCCACTTCTAGCTCCACTCACCCACATGATGCAGTCTTCCCTTCTTGGTAGGCCTAGATGCACCTCATCAGACACGGAGCACAGGGCAAACACTGCCCTCCCTCCCTGGAGGTTGGACTCTCTAAAAACTCACTGTCCTCCCTCCTATGTGTCCTTCCTCCTCTCCTCTCCTCTTCCTCTAACCCTCTCCTTATCCACTGACTAACCTCAGGTTTGGTTCTCTCTTGCTCTTGCTCTCGATCTCAATCTCCCTCTTTTTTTTTTTTTTTTTTTTTTGTACAGAAGTGTAACTGAAACCGTATTGAAGGGTGTCTGGCTTGCTCTTGAAATCCAGAAGTTGCATTAAAAACAGCTGGTATGTAGTTGCATTTTGACGCTCTGCAGGTTCGTAGAGAACTACTTTGAATGACCAAGCCCTGCTGACAAAACAAAAACCAAACTAAAATCTTCCAGGTAACTTGACACTTTGGGCCCTCCTCTCTCCAGCTTTCTGTTTCTCTCTACCTGTGTGCCTTCCTCTGTTTTCGCTCTCCTCCCACTCC
The DNA here is from genome assembly GCA_014773175.1 of Lucifuga dentata. Taxonomy (NCBI): domain Eukaryota; kingdom Metazoa; phylum Chordata; class Actinopteri; order Ophidiiformes; family Bythitidae; genus Lucifuga; species Lucifuga dentata. Next base: position 91,618 of record VXCM01000908.1, read on the forward strand.
AAACTTTTTCCAACCCCTCTGGATGTGAACATATGATCTATTTCCTGTCCTCGTTGGCTCCTATGCACTACCTCTTTGCCTTTTCCCCAAACATACATCCATGCCACTGTGTATCTTCATAGATACAGACACATGCAAAAACCCAAACCGAGATACACAACATAGTTAATGCAGGAATCTGCCCAGAGAGCTAGGTGTGTGGTTTTACTTGGCTGCATTGTTTGACAGTCTAATGATTAGTCAGCTGGTATCAACCTGTTGATACCAGATAACTGTTGTCTGTTTTAAAATGGTGACTCATAGCATATGTATGGTATAACATGTGATAAATAAGATATCTGAAGGTAGTAAATGTGGTCAAGTTGACGTATACTTTTCTCATCTATAGTAATAAGCTAATGAAGATGAATGACTTATCCATATTCTCTTTGGGTCAACTCAATCAATCCACAACCCCACTTTGTTCCCAGCAGAAGCTTAGTTTAAAACTGAAAATCATAGAAAATGAACTGAACATTTCAACATTTCCTGTCACACTCCTCATGTCACTTTACGTGTTTTTCCTGCCATGGCAGTTACAGAACACCTGCTTTGACATCAGTGATTGGATCGTGGCCAGAAGAGCCGAACGCTTAAAATTTTCCACTGTTAGAGACCAATAGAGACCAATCTTCTATATGTGATTGAAGCATTAAATTACCTTTTAGGGCCCACTCAGCGACCACTGTGGACAGTAGTAGGTCGGAGCTTCAGAGAGTTCATCCACTGTGAATGTTCTGGGACACTGAGCATATAAAAAGAGGAAATAAAGTTGATTGGGAGTGTGAGAAAAAGACTGACAGGGTTGGCTAAAAACAAAGAGTCATTGTTTTAAACAGCAGCTTATTTTGTGACCGGGAACACATACAGTCTATGACCTGGACTGTTAAATGTAATGAACCTTAAACCTCAGTCCCAACCTTTCCTCACTTAGAAAACATGGTCCACAGACTGAGTTTTCCCAGAGTATGGATGCTATTCCTCAATAACATCTGTTATTAAAGAGATAGACAGACAAGTAGATATAGATGGACAGATGAACGGACGCGCAGACAGACACTCTCCATGCAAGCTGTCTTTCAGCCAATAACCTCTCTTAACCTTGTTGATACAGGTGAACTCCACCCTGCCTGCACGACTAATCTGAAGCAAGTCAATAGAGCCATAAATAAGACCGTTTGCATAGTAACAGTGTCCTAAATTATGTATTCTTTTGTAAAATTAGCTACCATTTGTACTACTCTGCTACTCTATTCCCTCTTCATTAACACATCCAGCAGAACTCACACAGTTGATCACATAAATGTCATTCAGTCATGGTGTTGATCCTAATAGCAGTCTGATGTGGTTAAACATTGACTCACAACATGTTTGCACACACTATAAAGTGAAGATGAGAGGAATCTAGGAATGCACGATAATGAATCTATAGTGCTTCCATATTTGATTTGATTAGATTATTATTCTGCTCAACCAAACTTTTGCTTTCTTCATGTTCCCCTTAATGCTCATAGCATCATGCAAACAACGTAATACACTCCTTCTTTCTCAGAGTGATGGAATGCAATCATTCAGTGTTTTCATTACTTTGCTAATATAACCTGACATTATAACCTGATAATAAAACCTGATAGTGTGCATTTAGCTAGAAACAGCCTTCCTGGACAATTTATAATCTGTATCTGTTACATAACAATGAGAAACAAATTCAATGTATAGATATGACTAATATACTTAGATGATTGAAAATAATGCCGCTTATTTAGAACTATTTTCAAACTATTTTGTTTCTTATTCTTACAGCATCTATGGAATGTAAAGAGTTTGGGTGAAACGTTGAAAGAACCTTTCTATTGACTTGCAAACAATATGGAAACAAATTCAAATTTAATCAAATAGACTGCATGTTGGATCAAGTGAAAGCCTTTTGTCCTCTTTTTTTGTCATCGGTTTAGTTTAGAAAATCACCTATGAGCAAACTGAAATAAAAAATAAAAGTAAAACAACTTTAGTCCTTTGGGAATAACTTCTGCATGGCTGGGATTTTCTTTTTGTCAAACTTCTAAAACTGAATTTAAATGTCATACTCAAAACTTTTAATCCTTTCAGTTTAGATCATATTTAAGACATTTTAGTACTTTTTCAGGAACATCATGTTCAAATACTCTGTAAACTCTGTCGCCAGCCTTTTCTTTCACTTGTCCTGATAACACAGACGTTCAAAATCCACCAGCAGCCTTTCTATAAATAATCATGCAATCAAACATGCTGATAAGAACTGTCTACTGACATTTAGAAGAGATTGATCAAAGTTCTTTTCTGATTTGGCAGGGTTTAATAACTCATTCCTTACCTACAAAGCATCATTAATATAAAACATTCATTCTCCTCAATCACACTCATTTAGCTGCTCAGCATGAAAGTGATTCAAGTACATTATTAAGTAGCATGTGAGAAAAGTTTCAATAAATAAAAATCTGCATACACTCACTGCTCTTGCTCACCTGTAAAGTCTCGACAGTCCTCTCCTCAAGACGTGTGGTGGATGGTGCTGGAAAGTCTTTCTCTATGTTTTCAGTCTTCCTTTCTTTTTCTAGGAGCAGTCTTCAGAGGTCAGACATCCCACCTGTATGCTCTCCACCTCCACAGCCAACCCCCC
>VXCM01000908.1:94326-147796 GCA_014773175.1 Lucifuga dentata
CACACACACACACACACACACACACACACACACATTTTACTCTATCAAAGCCATTACACTACTCATCTTCCCGCCAGTGCAGTCACCCAGATAGTAACAGCCACGGCGCTTTGCCAGCTCTTTTGTCCTCACAGGTGTACATTTTCTGAAGTCTGATTAATGGAGAGGGCAGGAGAACAGTAGAGTGTGGAAAACTAACTAGCTAATGATTAACTGTCATGTTTCATGCTGCCTGGACTCTAAAGAATGTGTATGATCTATTCCAGTCTAACATGGGACATATTTGTTTAGGTTTTCATCAACTTTTACTAAAATAAACTGACCAGATTTCCTCAAAATTTCCTCAGTTTGTTCATATAAATTCAAATTATGCTCATAGAAATAATTGGGCAAAGTAACTCTCAAGATCAAACTGACATTTTTAGGTCAATTCCTTGATATTTTTAGGCTTAACAGTAAGAATAAAAAATAGCAAGAGAAAGTATGACTGGCACATTCTGGAACTGGGGCAAAAGAAGGAGGAAGTAATAATAAAAATAAGACACTCAAGTTCCATCAGGTATGTTTTTGTGATAATCAGGATTTAAATCCATAAGTTATGTTAGTTCATGTCCATGTTCAGAAATACATGTTAAAGAGTATTGAATTTGTATGATGCGTATTTCTCAGAAGCAATTATCACTAGCTGGGTCATCCTGGTGTTATGTCTCCTCCCTGGGGAAAGACAAACATATATTTTTTATGTTATTGTGTTAACCATCACACTGCATCACCCTGGAAAAGATTTACAGTATAAGGAAGTACGCGTGCTCTCTGCTGAGAAATGTGATGTGCACCTCAGTTTAACTATGGTAAAGTGGGTTTTATGTATTTCATTCATGAAAATCATGAATCATCATCATTGGATAACAGATCATATGATGATTCATGATTTTCATGAAGAAATAGAAACCTGTGGAGGCTGATTACCTGTAACAGCCATCATGAGTGTTATCAGTGACACTTCTCAGTTAGGAAATATGAAATTCTATCTGGAGAGTTTCTGGCATATTATGAATCAAGTCTTTGCTGAAAGAAAAGAAAAAAAAATCTTTTGTGTGCTGGTTATTACCGCAAGGTGCACATTACGCATGCCCACATATTTTGTATCAGACAAGAATGAATACTACATACTACAGTATTAATGTGTCTGCGTGGCTTTCAAATCTGTTTGCTTTAGATGGCTGAACGTTACAAACCTTTGCCATTTACAAAGACGCTATGCTTTCTCTAAATCTGTCATATTTTAACTCCTAACAACAGAACAGAAGAGCTTGGTTTCTGTGATGATGTAGTGCAGATCAGATGTGACTGTGGTGCAAATGAGGAATTTCTTTATTTTATGACCTTAACCAAGGAGGTTATGTGATCATCTATCTGTGTGTCTGTTTTTTAGCACAGTATCTTGAAAAGTTATGGATGGATTTGAATGAAATTTGGGGGATATTGTTGAGAGGAAGAATTGATAAAGTTTTGGAGGTGATCTGGATCATACTGTGGATCCAGGATCCAGAAGAATGTGTTTAGCCAATTGTTGTGAGGGTAGCATAGCTCCTTTAAGAACCCACTAGGTGTGTGTGTGTGTGTGTGTTTGTGTATATGTGTCTAAGAGACAGACTGAGATGTGCGTGTTAGTGTGTGGAGCAGGTTGATGCTGGTGATCGGAGCAGAGCCAGATTAGCATAACTGCTGAAATAACAGTAACAGTGAATGCTCAGTATGAAGTTGAGTTTGCTGTAAAATAAAAGGCTATGGCTCCTCAAGAACCAAGCAATGCCCCCGAGTTTTCTGTGCCAGCGGCTGAACGTAGTGATGGGGGTTGACCCCAAAACTGGTTATAACTTTGGTCCTGCAGCAATACAGAGCTCCCTTGTGCTTCCAAAGTCTGGAGGCTGAAACAGGAAAACATAACACTATAAAATCAATGCTAATGTGCTGATTTTCAATTAAATTTAGCACAATGGCTCATTTTGTAATGACAATATTTTTTTTATTGGGCATTTTGTTGGCCTTGGCAGAGGTATGAGCTCCTGGAGTGCCTTCTTGTTTGTTTGTTTGTCTGTTTGTTACAAGGATATCTCAAAAAGTTATGGATGGATTTTGATGACGTTTGGGGGATACATTAAAACATTAAATAATGAAATGAGAAAGAACTGATTAAATTTTGGAGGTAATCCGGGCCATATTCTTCATCCAGGATCCAGGATAAATTTTTATTAGCCTTTAAAAGCAATGCTATTGGGCCAGTTTCATGAAATTTAGTATGGTGGGTTTTTTTTTTTTTTTTTTTTTTTTTTTTAAAGAAGGTCTTCTTAATTTGGTGTGATCCAGATCATTCTGGATCCAGATCATTCTGGATCACACAGAATCCAGAAAAAAGATTTATTTATTTGTTTCTCTGTTACTTTGTGATCAGGATATCCCAAAAAATTATGGATGTTCATGAAATTTGGTGGGTAGATAGATAATGTCCAGAGGACACCCTAATTTAATCCAGAGAGGTGATGAAATTAGGAGGTGGGGGTTTATTTGGGATTTTCTTGGCCTTGGCAGCAGTATGTGTTCAAATGCCTTCTTGTTTATTTTAGAACATATTAAACTTTTTGCTTGTCATTAACCAAAATTCTACCGTATTTCTCCACAAATAGCTATAATTAAAAACAACCAAAGCCCTCACTGCCACTGCCTTTCTTTCAATACATGACATCCTACTGGTAAACACTTGATCTCTTTGTGAGAATGATCTCTTCCTGTGATTCCTAGTGCGTAAGCCCTGCCCCAACATGTTTTACCATCACAATAAGGAAGTAATATAACATTTCACGGGACCATTAAAAATGGTAGAGCTATTTGATTTCCAGGTGAGAGGCCAGAGAATGGAGAACATGAACTCTATTACGCATGAAGAAGTAATTGAGAAAGCAGCATTTTTTATGGGTCAAGCACTTACCTCCTGCATTAAAAAGAAACAAAAAGTTTTACTCTTCCTATTGTCTTATCTTGTGGATGATAAAGTCTTTTCCTCCGTGTCCACAAACACCAGAATTTAATTTAGGCAACCTGGATAAACTATGCCCAAGACAAATAGAACTAGATTCTAGAAAACAACATACAGTATGATGCTCCCCATCACACACAACAGAAAAGCATAATATGAAGTTAGTAATGAATGACATTTGAAGATAAAATGCAGGAAATTAAAGGCAACTAACTGAGTGCATAGTCTACTCATAAACTGCTCATATGATGTCAAGATGAGAATCATCCTCAGAGGTTAAATACCAGTAAACCCCCACCATTCAGAACTAATCTCTTAAATGGTTGATAAAACATCTTAGTTTGACTAGCTGCCTTATTTTGTGCATTAAATCTGGACCTGTGATCCATATAGCAAGTCTTTAATCATCACTTGACTGGATATTTGTTGGGTGTTCAATGAGAAAGCATATGCAAAACTTCCTTGTTCCTCACACATTTTCCACTTTTAAAAGGCTAAAATGTTAGTAATAGGTGTTAGGGCAGCTACATTAAAATTCAATTTGATTAAAAAAAAAACCCTGTTAAATGAGTATTTTGGAAACAATTTTGAATATTTTCTGAAGTGGATTTTCACATGAATCCCTTCAACATTTCAACAAACAAACAGCATCACTGCTTGGCAGCTTGATGCAGCTTTTTTTGACTGTTTCACATTCATGATAAATTAAGTTTCCTTTATTTTGGAGCAATGAACAGAGGCTGTAATAAATCAGTCATCCACCAGGAGTCCCCACACACCTGAATCAGGCGTGATTACCTGCAGCTAATGCCAACCTGACATACAGAAGGCTCCGAATTGTTGTAGCTGTAGTTTCAAGTTTGCACTCCTAAGACTTGACAAGCCTAGAGTGTGAGTTTCAGTTTTTTTAGTTAGTTCCTTTTGGATCTCAGTGAGACAGAAATACAGGATGTATACAGAGATGATTACATGGAGAATTTTAAATCAAACACTGAAAAGCAAATGCTGTCAATGTGACAACAACTGGTTGTCAGTTGTATTTTGTTTGCTTTTGTTTTTGCATTTTGTTGGCTTCCTTTGCTAATCAAGCAAGAATAGGCCACTGCTGAACACAGGCAGAGGAGTGAAAGAAGCTGGACTGGTTTTAAAGAATGTCTGGAATGGGGACGTGGACAGATATAGAGAAGAAGGAAGAAGAGAGAAAAGCCGCATATACTGTTTTGGTTCTTCACGGTTAAATCTGATCATTTTATAACGACTGATTTAAAGCCAGATTCTACATCAGAAGGACTAAAGGCAGTCAGGACAAGACAGAAAAAGAATAATAACATCAAGTCATCCTGGCTAGTCAGATATGGGGAATGCTGGTAAGAAATTTTCAGATGAGATGCTTATTTATAATGATGTTAATCCCAAAAAATAATTGTAAATTGTGCTGTGCAGTGATAGACATTAAGTTTTTCCTAATGTTTTACAATATTGCTTGCCACGGATCCAGTGTCAAATGTTGCTTTTCTTCTTTGGATTCTGCATCTTTTAAAGCTTTTCTTAAGATGTTGGTAACATGGATGTTGGTTTCCTCAGCTATAGCGCTCTGACGTAAGTCTCCTTGTGTTAGTTGTATCCTAGAAACTTGACAAATAAAAAGAAGAGCTACAGTTGTAAACATTTTACAAAAGTTTACAATCTGGTGGAAGTGAAGAAGTTCAAGAAATGACAATATAGCATCATTTTTGGTTGGCAGATGGCTGTATTTTTGTCTCTTCAGTTCCCATCACAATCATCATTGTGTCTTTTCAGACTGCTAATGAAACCAGCACCAGCATATTTCCCAGATATTGATTTTTCCAGTCTCATTTCATCAGAGTGAATATTCAATCATAATGAAATGATAAACATTGATCCAATTAGGCCCGCACAGGTGGGCAGATATTCTGATTAGCAATCATTAGGGATCGTGTCTCCCCTGTCAAATAACAAGACCTTTCTATCTTTCAGTTGATGTGTTTATTGTTCTTCAAATACTCAAGAGGTTATCTGTGAATTATTGTAAATGAAAGACAGCAATCTCCTGTCTGCTTTTGCAGGGAGCGTAAACTCAACAGCAGTTGGTGTTGCTGTGGGCTTTGGGATCCTGGCTATCCTCTTCACTATTGGCATTGTCCAGTTCTGCTGCAAGTACAAATGCAAAAAGTGCAAAAAGTTATGCAAGAAAAAGAGTGAGTGGAGTGACAAAGCCTCACACACACATTTGCATGGTAGATTTTGATGAATCTCTGCTGGAGTTAATTGGAAAGCTTATTCACAATGTCTACCTTTTTCTTTTTCTCATTAGAGCCTTCTTTGAAAGACAAAGTGCTCACGTGAGTGTCTTCACACAGGCCTGTAATTACAAATTCTCTTTCCTCTTACACAACTGCTTTATGGTTGCATGGGTAAGGTTGATGTCCTCAATCTTTCTCTACAGCAAAATGGGAAAGAAACCTTCTCCTCCTCCCTTCTCCATCAGCGCCATGACAAAATGACAATCCAGCAACAGTTAAATTTGGGCAATCATCGTAACAGAGGAAAACCTCTTGTCTGCCACTTTCTCACATACTGTGTCATAATCAAGCAACTTGGATCATTCCTCAATCATCCTGCATCTCGCATAGTATGTTATGTGTTCCTGTTTTTATTGTGTTATTAGAAGATTTCTGATGATTTTGATGAACTTGAACACTGAGGAGGGAATAGACTATGTCACTGTGTCACTTTTCTTACATTTAAGTAGCCAGCTCAAAGTGACCCAATTCTGATTTTTTTTTTTTTTTTTTTTTTTTTTTTTGCTCATGTGGCTGTAGCTGTGAGCATGTAAACCAAGGATGGGCAACTTTGATGAGGACAGGGGCCAACAAAAACTTCATGCTCCTGGTCAAAGCACCCCCCCCCCCCNTCTCTCTCTCTCTCTCTCTCTCTCTCTCTCTCTCTCTCTCTCTTTCTCTCTCTCTCTCTCTCATTCCATCAGAAATATATAAGGAATAACAAGAAAATAACTGCTTCTGCTGGATGTTAACATGCAGCGCTGCCTGTTAACCCCCCACCCCCCAAACCTGACCTGACCCGANTGCTGGATGTTAACATGCAGCGCTGCCTGTTAACCCCCCACCCCCCAAACCTGACCTGACCCGACCCGATCTTATTATTTCATTGAAAGCCTTACTAGAATGAAACAGATAGTAGTAAATACAGCATCAGTAATGACCAAGCGCCCTCTGCTGATGGGTGGTGGTAATAACAAAGGAAAACACTCTTTATAAATTTCATTTTTATTAATTGAAGTCATCTGAGGGCCTGATATATTAAAGGTGTTGGCCGTATCTGGCCCACGGGTTGCCAGTTGCCCATCCGTGATGTAAACAATAAAAAATACATGAGGAATCAGATATTCTCAGATCCATTTTGGGCCACTTACAAATAAATCTGATATGTATTGGATTTGTGATAACATGACTGTCATCTAATCAGAATTTTCTTGTCATTGTGACTCACATATGATAACATGCGACACTCTTCTACTTTGTCTGTATATGAACAACGGTGATCGCCCAAGCTGTGACAAGTGTTGCAATCCTTTTTTTCTTTACCTCATAAGATAATTAAGCCATTGCAGACCTTTAAAGATGCTTCTGAGAACATAATTTGCATTTGTTGCAATGTTTTGTTTAATTCCATCTCAGAAACTAAACTGTTGTTTATGCACATCTGATGTTTCAGGTCTAAACCATGTAAACATCATAAACACCAGTGTATGGGCCACTTAAAAAAAAAAAAAAAAANTAAAAAAAAAAAAAAAAGATTGAAAAAAAAAGGGTATAAAAAATGGAGGGAAAAAAAGGATATAAGAAAAAGAAAACCAATTGGAATTGGGTATCAAGACTTGCAAATGTGTAAATGTAGCATTCATCACCATGCCACTTTGTGTAACTGCCTCTTGGCCCACATTTATTTGTACAAAAATGCCTTCTTTCTCTTGACACAGAAAGAGAGGTATCAACTGTATATGCAAATATTTTTGTTTAATGTTGTTTAAATGTATATAGTTTCTATAAACGAAAATACCACCACAAATAACTTGTCAGTTTTGCTGTTCATCACAAAAACGGTCACAGTTCATCATATTGTGGTATTGAGACAACATGGGGCTTTTAGTGGTACAAATTTGTGAAAGTACACACACACTCTCACGTACAGATGCAGACACTGTGCAGCTGATGAGAGGCAACTGCAGAATAACAACAGCTTAACCACAGCCACCAGACAGATCAGTTTTCTTGTAAGCTGCAGGTGACTTCCCTTCAAAATTCACATATCTGCTGCTTTTTGACATTTCTACAGTTTGCGGAACTTACAGTGGATTCTTTGATGTCTCATGTTCTTTTCCTTTAATGAAACTAAAATGTGTTTCTATGTATAAGTTGTTTTTCTCATGAAAGCTGCCTACAATAAGGTGAACTGAGGTCAAGTTTTCTCAAAGTCAAAAACAATCATAATTTCTAGTAATCATCGGGACAACAAAGCACAAACAGAATATGGAAAGCAATATAACACAAAAATGGTTCCAAATTTGTTAATTACCATAAATGAATTTAGATTTTTTTCATAATTCCCCATTTTCCATTCTGTGCATTGATCACAGCTAATCTACTAAATTTATAACAGAAATTTACTGTAAAACCGTGTAAAAATGTAATCTATATAAATTTTTGTTTAGGTCTGTTGCTTAATGTGCAGCACAGTATCCCTTTACTAAAAACTGTGTTCTTCTTCTTCTTCTTCTTCTTCTTCTTCTTCTTCTTCTTCTTCTTCTTCTTCTTCTTCTTCCAATAATTCTTCAGGTCTTAATTGTAAATTTCCAAAAGCACTCATTTGCAGTCAGGGAAAACTCTCAATGTCATTACTTATGTATTTTTGAAACATGTAAGGGTTGATCGATACAGTACGCTGTGAGCCTGACACATAAGGAAGTCTAATACTGGAATAAAGCTGTATATTTGTTTAATGGATATAATACAATTCCTGGAGCAGCACAGTGACTTAGTGCTTCACACTATCAGCTCACAGCAACAAGTTCCTGGGTTAGAATCTGGCTGGTGCCTTTTTATGGGGAGTGTGCACAGTTTCCTCCCACAGTCCAAAGATATGCAGGTGAAGTGAAGTGGAAACTCTGATTTGCCTGTTGGTATGACTATGTTTATCTGTCTGCATTAATCATGTGATAGACCAATGACTTATCCAGGATGTAGACCAAACTCTCACCCAATGGATCCTGGGACAGGCTCCAGCTCCCTGTGACCCTGCGCAGGATAAGACTGATGTAATGCTGGGTGGATGGAATATAATTTCTTAATTATTTTTTCACATTAAGTGATTCAAAGTTCCAGAGATATGCTAGGTTCTGTCAGTTGACAAAGTAGTGATTATGTTCTTTCTGGCAGCTAACCATGAATGTAGGTTTGAACTAGTTCAGAACCCACCTACTCAGCTGATGTGGTTCTATTTTGCCTCAGAAGATGACATCATATCAGCTGTGGAGGGTTTTTTTTTTTTTTTTTTTTTTTTTGTTATCCACAAAAAGGACTTGTATGAAACTGAGATAGCCTCTTGTGCACAGAAGTGTGTCACTTTGTGTAATGAGTTTGCAGTTCACCTCTTGTACCAGCCATCCCCCCTGAGTTTTTCACGTGACCACCTTACTGTTTGCAATTCCCCAATCACTAAGTCTCTATAAATCCAGTCCCTTTGTTCTCTGCCAGATCTTCTTGTAAGTTAGTGCTTCACTAACCATTTTCCTGATTTTTTCTTGCATGTTACCTGTTTGTTTTCTGCTTGTTAACCCTGACCTCAGGCTGTTCTCCAGTTTTGGGATTATTTGCTTCAGCCCTTTTGAATCCCTTTGCCTGCCTGACCATTACCAGTAAGTGAATCTGACCATCTGCCTGCTCTGTATTTTTATCATACCTCAAGTAAAGCCTGTTCATCTACATCTACCTGTCCACTGCCTGCATTTGAGTCCTCCAACCAATTTAGCCCCCTGTGACACTTTAGAAGGAGATTATGGTGAAAAATAACTGCAACACCTCTGAATTAATGCCTATGCTGGGTCAAAACATATCAATAAACCCTTATCTACCTTTCAAAATATTGAAAGATCTGGTAACTCATGCTGAGCTACAGTCATTGGATAATCATGAGTGATATGAATCAGGCAAAGGCACTGTTAAGTATCTTTTCCTCTTAACGTCACAGTGTTATCTGGTGTTGCAGTGGTCTCTCATTTACATACACACAACTCAACATGTGCTAATGCATTTCAAGATAAATATTGGTAAGAGTGAGTTATATGTAACAATGTTGTTTTGCACCTCACTTCATTGGCAGGAGGCTGGAGGAGCTGAGATGAATTGAAAAATAAAAAGGAGGTCTCCATTTGATGATCAACATGAAACCGCATAACAAAACACCTAAAAAATCATTTCTAGATCATAGATCATTTTTTGTTCATTTCTAGTTTTCTCCTTAAAGATACTTATTGTCACATAGCACTTTTCTCCTCCTTTCTGCGTACACACACTCACACACACACACATAACGGCCCTGGGACAAATACTGGAAATCCAGTAACATGATACATGATTCTCTGCAATCTGAGGAGGAATTTTTTTTTATCACTGCCCCTTTTAAGACTCACCAGAGGTTGGTTCACTTCTTTAGTTTATAGAGAAGTAGGTCATTTCTGTACCAGAAATCTGCTCCATCCAGATAATAACATGTGTTACATGAAAATACTGCAAAAATGTAGCATTCATGTCTTTTCTTTGCTGTTAAGTTGATGTTGTTGATGTGGGACTTTTTTTTTTTTTTTTTTTTTTTTAACAAGGGAGCCCAAAAGAGGAAGTGTTTGTTTCTATATTTAAATGCTGAGAAACCACTGATCTGCTTCAGAGGTTCCTGTACAGAAATGTACAAATGGGGATTCCGGCTGCAGTTAAAGTGTATGTAATGTTTAGTTTGAATGTAGGCTTCAGTGTGTTCTATGTGGGCATTCCATGTGTATGTTTTTTTTTTTCTTGGTTTCGATAAGTCATGGTTTTTCTATGTATGAAACTTACATCAGATGCTATTTGTGTTTGTTTGTTTACTGGATTTTTTTTTTTTTTTTTTTNTTTTTTTTTTTTTTTTTGTATAAGTGCTAAATTTACATTCAGTACATTTCTTTTGATATTACTTGTATATTTGCAGGAATAATTTACACATGTAAATAAATAGCTTCTGTCATCACATCTAAGAACTTCGGTTGAAAAGGGTCACTTGCTACATCAGCGAACAGTGAAAAAAAAATCTGTAACAAAACATGCTAAAGATTAGGAAATAAATATTTCACCTAAACAACTCCTTACTCAAGTTACAAAGATTTGTGAAACAATGACATCAAAGTATGTATAAAACTGCAGCTATTTGTTTTATTAATATAGAAGAAATAACTTCACAGGCCATTTAATAGAACTAATATCAGAATAGTGACACAAAGTCGTGAAAATAATAGTTTTCATCAATTTTTGCAATAGGATGTCACTGTGGGGGCAGGGGGAGGAAAAATGTCAAAATATTCAAATGTCAAACAGTTTCTCTGCATTTCTCCCCACACCAGTGTCACTTCCGGTATCAGTAGTAAATTCACCCCAGTGAGGTGTAATACACTTCTACACTCTTGGGAATCCAGCTAACTGCTGTCAGCCAGCAGCAGTGTGCTGTTTATTACAGAACTTAAAACTCCATTTCCTTTACTAACATACGTTAGCGTCAGATGTTAACATGTTTTCATGAATGGCTTTGTTCCATTCCAGAGTATATCAGTCATCTTTCAGCTCTATGTCACAGAGAGGGCCAGATTGTTCATGCTGAAGTCATGTCCTCCCTCCACTAGAGGCAGTGATGAAAGAGCTTTTAACAGCGGGAAATCCTCATCCAGCTGTAAAAAAGACATTTGAGGAGATGTTTCTGAGTCATCCATCCTCACAGTCTCCATTTGAATGTGTGTTTTTCTACTTAATATTGGAAATTCATGCTTCTCTTTGTAAGAGTCCACAACATTGTTTTTGCTGTTCTCTGGTCCATTTTCAACACATGGAGTTCTGTTTTGTCTGATCTCCTCAGTTCCATAATGGTCTCTTTTATAGCACCATGTACACTGACCTGCTCCTGAGCAGATACATGAATGATGCCCAGCCCTGTAACCTGTGACCACATTGGCCAGTAGTGAGTCTGGAAGTATCTGTTTAAAAACTTCTGCACTATCACAGACCTCAGTCCGCACAGATGAGAGGCTCTGACTGCGATAATTACCCCCGCCATCAGACTCTTTTAAAGGTTCACTGTCCTGTACACCCACATTCATGGAACAGTCAAGCTGGCAGCTCAGCCCCACCCCACTATCCTCCCTCTTCCTAGTTGTCATGACATCAGTCATCCCATCCAGCGGCAAGTGCTCTTCTGTCTGACTGTTGCAGCTAGTGGAGATCTCTGATCCTCCCATGCTCCCACAGCCACTGTCCTCTTGCCTCAGTGGACAACTTCTTCTGTTGGACTCCATGCCAACCCCACTGTCCATGCTTGTCCTCTTGTTCTCTTGCCCATTGTCAATGGTTACCATACCCTGAGGTAACACTGGCTGTTTGGAAACACAGCTTTTTACTTCTGGTCTTGATATGGCCAGGAACCAGCCTTTGTCTGTGACAACTTCCATAAGGCCTTCTTCCACAGAGAGTGGGGCCCAGCTAGTTTTGGAAGATTTCTGGGGTGAGAAGAGGACAGAAAGAGGATTTGATTTATAATTCTGACAGACTTGATTCTTGCAATAGAAATTGGTTATTCACACTGGAACCATCTCAGTAAGGTTATTATTGAGAGTTTGTGTCTCCATTTCTTTTCCTTTATCCTTTCTCAGCAAATTTTGGTTCTGCTTTCCACATAGCACAAAGCTTGCATAACTGTATTTTCTGTACTTCAAATGTACTTACCAATACAAGAGGTGTTTTCTCTGGACGCCTCAGGTAAAGGAAGATGATAATAAGAAGCACTGCAACCACAGCCAACACACCCAGCGCTGACAGGGAAGATACGGCGATGTTGAACCATTCTGGAGGAAGAAAAACAGGACAACGTTCAACCAACTGTCAGCCTTTCCTCAGAGTGTCAGCTAAACGTGTCTTAGTATGAGTCTTTCATCTGTCTGTCATTATAATGTTTCTGTCACCTTGCTCTGGCAGCAGCAGACACTGTTTAGGGGACACGCCGCTGGTGGACAGAGCTCCGTTGCCTTCAACCATGACACTGATACAGTACTCTCTTCCCCAGTGCAGGGAATCAAAGGTTTTGGTTCTCTGATCTTCCCCAACATCATTTCGCAGATATGCCGTGGTATTCTGCAGGCCAAGAATTGAAACGATCAGTGGTGTGTACAGTAGAGACTACTTACAATATGTTATTTTAAAGAATAAATGCAGTGAAATTTGGATAGATGAGTCAGATAAATCAGATAACCATATAAATTATACAGAGCTTTGCTTATACAGTAGATTGTTATTATGATTTGTCTGTCACAACTGAGCATAATGTAAAATATAGCCCTGTTTATTTCCCTTGTAATGAAACCTCAGAAAAATGCATAAATTAAATTTAGTTAATTAGTTGTTTTAATCTGTGTATACATGATCAAGGATTGTGTCTTTAAGACTAACTGTGATACCCACTTTTTTGTCTTGCCCTCTTTCCTCCAGGTAGATGGTGTAGGTAACCCCATAAGGGAAGAGTTTTCTCAGAATGGGTTTGGGGAGGACTTGGACTGTTAAAGTGCTGGATGTCACCATCAAAGTGAAGGAGGGAGGTTGAAGTTCACCTACAGGTACAGAGAAAGAAATGAACAGATGTTCAAACACACTACCTCTGTGTGCTTTATATGGTGCAACTAAATTTCACTGCTACTCTACATTTCATCACAAGATAAAACACAAAAAATGTCATTATTTCATTGTGCTAGATAGATTTGATACCAATTATAGCCCACTTACTGTCATTTGGGTAAAACCTTTTCACAGCTATCCATTCTGACACATCATCTCCCATTTCTAGCTGAACTCTGACTTTGTACACCACACCGTAGTCATAAATAAGGTTCGTAAGGTCACAGTAGGTCACTGTGATGCTCGTGCAGCCAGCCACCATTCTCCACTCCGTACCATACCTGGCATGAGACAACATAGCAGTGAGCCAGTGAAAGGAGAGGAATGGATGACAAAAGTAAAAACCTAGTTTTTCATTAACAATAAGTCAACAGTCAGTAATTCTGCCTAGTAAATGATCTGCACCAGTGAGCAAAAATGACAAAAATAATTGAAAAAGCAAAGAAAGATAAGCAGATCAGAAATTAAGGAAAAACAGACAATAGTGGAAAGTTTAATTTGTAATTCTAAAGCAAAAGTGTTATTACAGATACTTTTAATGACTGTGAACAAAAACATACTTTGCCATTTGTACATTGTATCTGGACTTCGAAGGGGCGTCCACGGGAGGGTTCCAGACTGCTATTACTTCCCCATCCTGAATATGCACCACCAGAGTTTCAGGCTTAGGGATGTCTAATCCTGCCACAGAAAAAAAAAAAAGNAAAAAAAAAAAAAAGAAAAAATCACAATAATATCAGAATAAATAATAAACATCCCAGGGACACTTTCTACTAGTTTGATTTCAGACAGTAATGTAAACCTCATTCATCTAGTTTGCACATATCATGCAAATGCAGAAAAAAAAAGTTATTATTGCACAGGATGTGGTCAGGAGGTGAAGAAGTCTGGCTGGCAAAAAGTGACCTTGTAAATGATTGATCAGATCTCTGATTATTCTACTGGGTGTATTTTTTTTTTTTTTTTTTTTTTTTTAAGGAACCAGGTTTTTCCCATTTCCAGTCAAACTGCAATAATCACTTTGCCAGAATGGAACATGCAACAGAAAACTTCTCTTCTGTACTTCCCGCCTCCTAGGTTATCACAATGGAAATCTACAGCTCTTACAAAAATTACACTTTCCATGATTTCTGAAAAGGATATATTTCACATGAATTGATGACTGCCACATTTCCATTATGATAAATCATCCACCGTTGGAAAAAGTACTCTTCAGATTCTATATTACCATAAATATATTGCTTATTTTGAACAGAAAAAAAAAAAATCTGACTGTAATTTTAAAAATATAGACAAAATATAATATAAAACTTGTTGATTACCTGATACACCATTTGTGTTGATAATTAGAAAGATGAGAATAGGTATCTTTTTGCATATATCCATTTCTGGTAAGTGGAGAAATATTTCCATTCAAGTGCAGAATGTAATAATCCACAAAGTAGCGAGAAATATAGGCTGTCCTTTATTCAGGTCTTTAGTCCAAGCATCAGTAAGACAAATTAGACTGAAGAAACACCCCACTCCACAGCTGGGTCATCTGTAAACACTGATACTTAATAACTGTAGTGTCCGTTCAACTGTGGAAGAAATAAGAAGAGGCTGTGTATGACATAATTTTCATAGTTCTCCCCAATACCTTCCTCTCTTGCTCAACTCTCCTCCCTCTCAGCTGATGCATTTCCTGCTCTGAATGTATGTGTCGTTAACGTCACTTGTAGTTTCGCCTGTCACTCTTCTCTCTGAAAACACTTTTCTTCTGCTTTTGCATTATCCCTTTTCCACACCATCAGCAGCTTCATAAGCTGCTGTCGAGGTCTGTGAGACTAAGTTTTGGACTGTATAAGGCTGAAAGTCAAGAAAAAGGAAGCACTCAGGAATTCCCATTTCACTTTTTGTCTGCCAAAAAAATCTATTTTTTCTTTCTGTCAGTTGCCCCTGGTTTGTGTGTGTGTGTGTGTGTGTGTGTGTGTGTGTGTGTGTGTGTGNTGTGTGTGTGTGTGTATGTGTGTGTGTGCCCCCTCTGTCTTTTCCTGCCATAAATTGTCTATAAAACTAGCATTATGGTTGACATGTCAAATGACATAATAAGTCATGATCATGCATTTAGCAGAAGCACATTTTATCATATGTTGATAACAAATATAATCTGGAAATGAGACTGCTATACAGTGCCCTCCACAAATATTGACAATCTTGGTAAATAAAAGCAAAATTAGCTGTGGGGGAAAAAAAAAAAAAAGAAGTCCTTTTTGTTTATCTTCTTGATCTTTCATTAAAAAAAATAATAAAGGTAAAATAATTGAAAGAATAAAGAAATTCTTATCATGAAACAAATATTTTTCTCAATTCTCAAACTTTCTGACCCCAAGACCCAACTAATGTCTGCAATTCTCTAGCTGTGATGCTTAGAGAGTCTTTAACCATTCGAACCATCATTCTCACTGTGTGTGGGGTCAATATAGACACATTCAAGGTTATATTTTTGTTAATATTTTGAATGAAAGATCAAGAGGATAAACATAAAGACATTTTGTTCACAGCCTATTTTGCTTTTATTTACCACAAAATAATATTTATGGAGGGCAATGTATGTCATGTGTTTTCTATTGGTGTTAATGTCACTAATTTTAATGAAGACATTTCACTGGGGTGTCAAATAAGGTGCTGGATTCTTATTATCGTCTTCATAAACACACGTAAACTAATGTGACGTCAAATAATCTATTATGAGAGAGCATGATCTTTTCCAATGCTCATCGAAGGCAAATGTCTGTGTCACTGGTTTATCTCTGGTTTAAAAAAACCACCGCCAGAGAGGAGCCATATCTCCATACATCATCTTACACACAACTTCGACATTTTCTGTCTGTTATTTCCTCAGATTTTGGATGGAAAGCTGTGAAAGATCATTGTGGGAGGACATGAGAAATCGGCTTCTTTTTTCCTTTCAGTCAGAACTTATATGAAATTGTTTGCATTTATCATCAGCCACAGAAAGTAGGAAATTCAAAAAGCTGTTAAGGGTTATTGTAACAATCAAATCAAAGTCAGTACAAATACTAACAAATCTGTACCTAAACCGACTGATTTATTTGAGAAATAATATTTAATCTTTAGTGGACTGAGAATGTTACGTCCTGTTTTCTTGTAAAATTTAGGCTTAATGTGTCTCAGATCTTAAACAAAGCCTAAAATGTCTACATATTTAATCTGGATCTTCCTCTTTCCTTTCCTAATAATTGACAGACATTTGCCCTAAATGCTGATGAGATGTTCACTTTTGACTCAGCCTAACTCACTTTTCTCCATTTTCCATTATAACAATATCTTTTCTAATAAATACCATACACTGCTTGTTATTTTATAACCATGCTTATATTTTTATTCTGAGAAACTAGTTTGCCTAAACTTTTAAGATACTATCACAGCATCTCATTCTCATTGTCATCCCTCTGCTGTCTTCCAATCCATGTGACTATCAGTTTTTGTTCCTGTTTAAGCAAACACACTGAGCCACACCACACACACCACAGACATTTCTGTTTGTGTAGCTTTTAGTTTCTGTCTTGAGGATGAGCTGGAGGGATGCTGACTAAATCTGAACTCAGGGACATTTACATAAAGGTCAGAGACCCTCTAGTTGAGTTCAGAAGAGGGACTTTTTTTTTTTTTTAACAGAGGTCACTTGATACATAATTCTAGGAGATAGGAAGACAGCAATGTCACCCTCTGGTGGTATTAGAGGGAGGAGAACATTTTCACTTTCAATATTTTGTCATGTGCTTCACATACAGTACATCACTCAGTATCACTCCAATGGTAAAATTTATATGGACTGCTAAAATCTCCCTCATAATGTTCTTGCAGCTCAGTGTTTTAGATTTTACCATCTGTTACTATTCTGAGTGCTTATGATCTCTCTGCACATACAGTTCATTGAATTATGTATTCTGAGATACAGACTCCTGGATTTGAGTTGTGGCTGGGGCCTTTGTCCATTGAGTTTGCATAGTTTCCCCATGTCTGTGTGGGTTTCATCCATGTGCTCCAGCTTCCCAGCTTCCTCCTACAGTCAGGTTAGGTGAATTAGAAACTCCATATTACATGAGACAGACAACCATTATGAGTGTGAATGGTTGTCTGTTCTGTGATCCACTGAAAACCTGGGGACAACATATGGAACAGTCCAGCACATTTGTTGGGATTGTAAACAGGAACAAACTGTCTCAGTAAGATGGGAGACACTGCAAGGGATGGTTGATGGGATGGGACAGATCTAGATTCCCATAGGACTTCCAAACACAGACGTACTCATCACACAGTGTTAATAGATAAGAAGAACAAAACTGGTGATAGATTTTGTGCCCCCGTATGACAGCAACATCAGAGGAATAAATATGAGAATCTCCAAAAGCACCAAGGACAGAAAAAGGAACTAGAGCAGTTTTTGAAACAGAGGGTAAGAATATCCCAGTACTGGGAGGAACACTTCATCCAAAATCACCTCAAATTCCCAAAACAAGAAATGAAGTAAACTTATTTTTGCATACACCAATTCATGCACACACTATTTTGTCTTGATTTCATACACATCAATGACAGTGTAGCAGAGCAATGAGGTTTGGTTGATCTCCACTGCCGTAGTTTATTTATTTATTATTCATGTTCCTTTTCTTTCCCTTGCTTTTTTTTGTTACTAGTACACTTTGGGGCATGGCCAGGGAAGCTGCGTGGTTGGGGGTGCCCCTGCTGTTTGGGGTGTGCACCCTGTTAATTTTCCTCTTTCCTGGCTATGACCAACGTGGTAAGTTGAGTTTCTTTTTGTGGCAAGTTAATTTGGTTAAATCATTATTTATTATGTCTTGATGTTTGATTTTCTTTGTTTTTTTATGTTAACTCAGTTTATGGCATTTTCTGTTATTATATTATGTTGTATTCTAAATGTTTTACAATTTATTTTACTAGTATGATTTCATTTATGTCTGGTGTTACTTCTCTTTTAGTGGTTTATGTGTGCTGGAGCTGAGGCCTGTGTTTTTTTATTTTTTTATCTTCATCTGACCAGGTATTTATCTATTCATTGTACTTTTGTTTCCTTCATGTAAAATATTTTCATTGTTTAATGGTTAATCTTGCTCTTTCCTGGCTATGACCAACGTGTGGTTTATGTGTGCTGGAGCTGAGGCCTGTGTTTTTTTATTTTTTTATCTTCATCTGACCAGACCAGATCAGAATAAAGTTGGAGGAAAAAAAAACTCAGCAACGTGAATCTTTCAAACACAATGCAGTGACACCGCTACAACAGCACACCCTATCACAATACCCTTACCCTTACACCATATCATACAACACTACCACACCCCACACGTGTGGGGTGTGATAGTGTTGCATTTGTTTTATTGGATTACATTAGACACACAGTAGTTAAAACTTTACAAGTGAGACACATGAGCAGAAGTAATCACAGGCCTTGTCACAGAGAGGAATCCATTTTGGTTCACAACGCTGACTGCTCGGTTGGTGCCATTTGAGCAAAAATGGAGTTTCATACTATCAACCAGGCTTGGGTAGTTTCTGGCTACCATGAAACCGGTTTGGCAGGTGCAAACTATAGAACAGCAGGCACACCCGTCTCTGTTAGGAGAAGAATGAGGAATTGAGAGAATGATGGAGCCTGGATATCAGAAGTAGGAGGTGTTAAGAAGGAAGGGGGAAGGCAGACTTACCTGTCAGTGTTTGCATGAAGGTCAGGGAAAAACACAGAACAGAAAGGAGAGAAGAGAGGGATGGTTCATTGTGGCATGAGTATGCTCTGACTCAATGCCTGGATGTGAAAAAACTCCTCCCACCTGCTCTCACCACCCCTCTCTGCTTTGTACTGTCCTGAGTCCAATGGCAAAGCATGACCTGGTAGGTTCTCTCTTTTTCCTCCTCCTAATGGGATATATTCTGTTCTATTTATCCTCTGGGCTCTCTTCATCCTTCCTCCAATCAGTATTCAAACTTCCTCCTTAATAAATAGTTATTTGTCACTAAGACTCTTGTGAATGATTTTCTTCTTTTTTGTTTATCCAGTTCTCCTCATTGAGCCTTTATCTCTTTATCTCTGTTTGAGTTTCACCGGTAAGTTTAAACTGATGTGGCCTTCAGAAGTTTGAAGCTTGTTAATCATTATAGGTATGTTGTTGTGCTATTTCCAATTTACCTACCAGACAGCAAGAGCGAGTGACAAAACAGCTAAAATAAAGGGTTGACTTGGAAGTTTTATGTCTAGTTTGAGGAGTTTGAGTTCTAGTAATGGGATTACAACTGCGCCAAGAAGTCTATTCTGTATGCTAAGTCATTTTGCTTTGATTCTATACACCTCTTAATAAAGTAGTTAAACTGAAATATTAATAAAGGTAAGTATTAAAAGAATATAACAAACATCTTGTTTAGTTGGCCTATAAGAAGAAAAAGGTTTTGAATAGGAATGTCGTTGAATTGTGTAACAGCCTGATGAATATGGCGTATCTACCTTGATTTGTTTGTCTTCAACCTCAGAGACAGGACAAGCATAAAAGGGTTCTTTTTTGCTTCTCATTTCATGCTGTGTACTTTAGAAATATTATTGTATTATAGTAACTGTTGGGGGGAAAATTTGACCTTTTAAATGTAATGTGATCCCCTAATCTTTTAATTTTCCACATTTCTTCCGGATGATGGCAGATACACAATGACAAATGATTCAAGTGAGGAAATATGATGAACCTGCTCTTCCAGATTTTAGCTAAACCATTTTGCCTTGTTTGAGTGGGATGTTGGCAGCCTAAAGACATATTTTGAAACTTGATCACCACACAATAGAAATGGTCTTATGAAACATCTTTGTTACCCTGTCAACCCACAGGCTTTCCAATGCGGCCTTGAAAGAATAATTAATTCTTTCTGTTTTTCCTTTTTCTTTTTTTTTCTGAGAATGGTACAGTATTTTCCCCTCATTTTAATGATGCTGTGTTCACATCAGTGAATGAAGAAGGGTGAGAACAGCTAGGAGAAATTACGATCATTGACTGTTGAAAAATAAATCATGTCATTTTGAGCACCACTGGCTAACTTGAAGTTGAAATTAGTGGCTGCACTGATCAAGCTTAATGCACCTCTTTGGAAAAGACAGTGACAAACTTTGTCCCTAACACCATCAGTGCATTTAATGATTTTGTACCTTAGTGGAAAGCACAAGTCAATCCTGCTTCTAATTCGATTAAAGGATCATATTGTCAATTGTGCAAGTTTGAGACCGATACAATCCACATACACGTCACGTTACTGACTACCATTTCCTAAAATATACTACTTTAGCAGTAAATTTAAGAATTTTTTTCCCCTATCTTCCTCGATGCTGTTGGTTTCAATTCATTCCAGTACACTATTAAAATCAATTTGCAGAGACTTGAAACATGCTATAGATACTTAATCCATCACAGTGAACATGTCTATTAGGTTTTTTTTGTCAAAGTAACTTTATTTAAACAATCCAACATGAAGCTGCATGGAAGATAATGTATGTCTCTGCAAGGGAATATAGTCCCAGAGAAAATGGCTTTTACCAAGAAATTAAAAATGAGCGTCCCTTCTACAATCCTGCATAGGTGTTAGCAGGCGAAACATTTAATTTTAAGGTGGGTGCATCACCTGAACATTTGATTTTGAAAGATTAGGGGATTTGAAAAACTAAAATACAGTTTTATGTTTTGGAAATTGGTTGTCATTAATGTACCACATATGTGGATTTGTATATATTTGGCTCAAACATGCATGATTGCTGGTATGGCCTTTAAGTATTGCTGCCCCTGCTGAATTAATTTCAAACCTAAATAGTTGCTAAAAAAAAAAATCTGTTAGGATTTGAATGAATTACAAAACATACTCTGGAATACCAAAAGTGACTAGCAAACTTTTTTTGTGTCTTCTTGCAGCCCTATTTCCTTGTTGTGTACAACATTTTTCCAAGCAGAAGCACCACTCTCAATGTCAACAGATGATAAGCCCAAATGTACTTGACTAACAAGTTTAGCCACATACCATTCTGCACAAGCTGTCTCAGCTTCATCTTAAGTTGCCTCCTTTGCATTCTACATATCCCAAAACATAACAAAAAGTGCCAGCGGCCGAATTACACAACGTAGTAAACTTAGTTTTAACCACACTGAACTGTTGCAAAGTCCTGAAGCGGAGAATATTTATAAGTTAAACAATGTGTAATGACATTTTGCAAGTCATTTTGCAAGAGAAATAAGTGAGAAGCAGATATGATTTTTTCATTGCCAGTCTCAGGGGCTATTATTCTGCCAGATGGAGTCCTGCTGTGATATACAAACACCTAAAGGAGTTGTTTTGTGAGAGAGTGTTGGCCTCCTCAGGTGCTGATTAGGTATTTGTCTGAAATGGTTAACACTGGGAACTGTGATGCAGAAAGAGCAGAGATAATGTGAACAAAAAAAATGAGGAAATGAAGGGTCAGAAACCTTGTACTGATCTCTCATGTTAAGAAACGTGAGGATCTTTTGGGTAAGGTTGTTAGGCAGGTATTAACTTAACCACAGCCTTGTGTTAATGAGGCACGTATCCAACAATGGATTACGTGCCTCATCTTAGCAACATTAAACTGCAAGAAATCCGCCTTTGTTTGCCTATCTCTTGATATTGTATCTATTAAATATAGTTTTTCATCTGGTTTCCGAGGTAAATGACACAATAAAGGCAAAAGGTTCACACCACATTGTGTGTTGCTATTGAGCTTTGAATGCTATAATGATATCTTCCTCTGTTATTTACTTTGCTTCTGTTGGTCTCTCCCCAGAATGAGCCCCCTCCTCCTTACTACACAGAATACCCCCAGCCCCCCCCCAAGCCCTATGGCACGGGTCCAGTGGTGACCCCCTCAAGCCAGCTGCAATACATCCCCCAGTATCCACCACCTGTAGAACCTCCAGCAGTCATACTATCGAGCAGATGTGAGTACAGCAGAATGATATTGTTTCCTGAAAGCACAATGGGCGCAGAAATTAAAAACATGGAAATTAAAAACATGTCAGTGGGTGCAAGAGCTAGAAATCGAGATACACAGTAGGTAAGAATTGTGTAGCAGATAATTAACGTGTGTTTGTGTGTTATGTGTGTTTCTGTCCAGCCTCTGGCAGTAAGAGGAGGAGATGCTGTGGGAATAGAGCACAGTGTTATGGAGGGTCAGGTGGCGTTCTACTGTTGCTCATCCTGCTGGTTGTGGCCATCTGGCTAGGAGGTATACTGTGTTTATTAATGCAGATCACTGAAGGTCATAAATATTCATTTGCTGCTGGTATTTATTCAAATCTGTTGTGACTGTATTGTACTAGTTGCCTCATAGTTTCACCTATTATAAATTGCTTTGCATTAGTTTTTAAATGCTGTTGTGCTTCTGCTGGTATTCATTTAAGATTTGTAAGCTTTAGTTTCATATTTTTTATAATGATGTTTCAGTGACACACAATGCTTATTGTTATGCTTATTCATTAAAATAAAAATATGGGAATTGAATTATCATAGAATATGCTGTATAAATGTACTATAAGTATAGTACCCATTGAAATAATTTTGGATTATGTATGGATTTTGTTTTATTTAAAGGCCCAATCTGTGATGTAAATGTAAACAAAAGGACAGCCCCACTATAACAATTAAAAACCAACACTGGAACTTGTAAAGGATCATACCAGTGATTTTGCATATTTGAGCCCAATACTCGCATGCATGTTATGTTACTGCTAACCATTTTCAAAAACATGCTACTGGAGCAGTAAATTTTTGAATTGTTTTCCCTACCTTCCAGACTGCCATTGGTTTCATTTCATTCCAGTGTGCTATAAAAATCTACTTTAGAGACCTGGAACATGCTTGGGATAGGTAATACAGTTCAGCAAACATGAAGTCATTAATTTTTTTGTTTTAGTTACTTAATTTAAATGGTCCAATATGGAACTGCACAGACGAAAATGTATGTTTCTTTCAGGAGAAACAACTGCTTTTAGTGAGAAATTAAAAGGATTGTGCCTTTACAATAGTGCACAGGTGTTAGCAGGTGAAACATTTAACTTTAAGGTGGGTGCATCATCTGAACATTTGATTGTGAAAGATTAAGGGATTTGAAAAAGTAACAGGAACAGAAACTGGTCAACATAAATGTATTTAACAAGTTTAGCTACATAACACTCTTCATAAGAGAAATTTCCTGTCTCAGCTTTATCTAATTATCTAATTATTTTAGCCATTAAAAATTAGGGGATGTGGCAGAATAACAAGAAAATAATAATACAGTTTTATGTTTTGGAAAATGGTTGGCAGTATTGTAACATATATGTGGGTAGTATGTTTTTGGCTCATACATGGAAAACCACTGATATGATCCTTTAACGCTGCTGATTTCTGAGCTTTAACCTTAAGAATAATAGTCATTTATTTCAAAATGCAGAAAATGCAAAATGTAGATTTTCCATCTGAGCTCTTTGGTTATTTTTGCATATATACCTTCTATTTATGAGGCCAAAAAAAAAAATATATTGGGGCCTTTAACAATAAAAATCACATTGTAGCCTCAGCAGCACTACAGCCTCACCCTCACTCATTATATCTCTATTCCAATGACAGTGCAATTTGGTACCAGACCAGCAATAACAACTATCATCTACAACGAAAGCGAGGACAATGATCACAATGATGATGCAAATGAAAATCAGCCTAGCCATGACACGTGTCCCAACACTACCGTCCAATGCGATGCAAGAAAAGACTGCCTATTGGGCACTGATGAAACAAACTGTGGTGAGAAGGCACACGCCCACATAAGCACACACACTTGTCGACCCTAACCAGACTAATACAAGAACAGATGGTGGAAAATGATGGGTTAGTCATTTGACAGCCAAAAGGATAGGAAAGGAAAGTCATCATAGTGATACAGAAGCAAGAGGGTCATAAGCTCAAATACACGTTAGCTAATTCTAAGAATACTATACATTGTACTTTTCATGCAAAATGCATAAGTAAGTTCCATTACACATTTTAAAAAGACAAGTTGTGAATGTAATGTGATAGTCAAAACTGTATGCAACACGTTCACGTTCACCTAGTCTATCATTAAAATATATCAGTTAATGATATATTTTTGTTTAATTGTTTGCAGCTGCAGTGCACATAAGTCAAAGACTCCATGAAGAGTTCACTGCTATCAGTTAAGCTTTCTTCTCTCTTTTATCTCTCTCACTGTCTTCTCCAGTAAGATTTAGAGGCGATAATGGTCTGCAGATCAAGACATCTGAAGATGGTCGTTTTCTACCAGTGTGTTACCAGGGCTGGGACAACAGCTTTGCTGACCAGACCTGCACACAGCTTGGCTTCAGAAAGTAAAGAATCTCCATATCAGCTCACAATAATTTAACTCAATTATTGACCTCAGAATGATAATGCTGACTACTTTTTTGATCAGCCCAACTCCTCCAACTTCCAACTTGTCGTTTTCCATCATCATTCAAAGGCAGTTCAGGCTTCATGAAGGAGCAGATATGCTAGTCAGACCAAATTTTAACAGCAGCTAGTGAGCATGTGGGTTTCAGTCCCCAACCTGTAATTTACTCTGTGAGGTCCATCTAATTTCTCCTCATCTGCTGCTGTGCGTTTAGTGCTGAATTGATTCTCCACATGTCTGTCTGGGGTGTCTCAGTGTGGCACAACCAGAATGAGATTCTTGATCCATTTGGTAATTTAAGCCAAAATGGCCAATTGGCGAAATCTTCTGCTCCTCCATCTCTCTCTCTCTCTCTCTCTCTCTCTCTCTCTCTCTCTCTCTCTCTCATTCCCCAGGTCCTATAATACGAAACCAACTAATGTGCAGGAGACCATTGGTTTAACAGTGACCAGTGGATCATCATCTTCGCCTATTCAGGGTCAAGTCAAAATCAGGTATACAGTCTCGCCCTATTAATGTTTTATTTGATATGCAGCATGACCCTTTTATTCTCAGTTTATGAAATATATGAAATTTACAGACTTTTGTGTTTTGTGTACTTATATGACAAAAACACTGATAAAATCTATAGTAATGTACTACATATACTCGTGCTTTCTCTTTTCATTGTAGTTCTTCCTGCCCAGGCCAGCAGACTGTCTCCCTGCAGTGTGTGGGTAAGGAGCCTCCATCTGTTCCTACAGTCATGTGTCAAACACACTTACACAAGTTCAAACACACACATACACACACACATGCTTACACGTGTGCACACATGCTTACACATGTGCGCACACTATCAATGCACACCCAACCACCTGCCATAATAACTACAAAATATGATTTCTATAAAATATTTTATTCTTATGACTTAATCTTAATCTTACTATAATAATATTTCTGAAATTTTCTGCAATTGCAGTTGCTGCTACTGCTACTACTACTACTACTACTAGGACGACTATTACTACTATTACTATTACTGTTGTGAATGCAGTGAATTTATGGAACCTTTCGTTTTTGTTATATGAGGGATATTTTAGCTGTTTATTTTAAACAGCACACCAAACCTTTGATTCTATACAGTCGCTCACAATATGTCTCCAATTCCCAGACTGTGGTCGGCAACAGTCTACATCTCAAATCATTGGGGGCACCGTAGCTAAGGAGGGCATGTGGCCTTGGCAGGTGTCTCTCCATTACAGAGGATCCCACACCTGTGGAGGAATTCTTATCTCTCCTGATTTTGTGTTGACTGCTGCCCATTGCTTCTCAAGGTGATTGATTAATGAAGAAAATGTGTCTTGATATCTTTTCCACAGTTTAAGGTTTATGATTTTTCTATACTTAAAAGAAAGAAAAAAAAAAAAAAAATCCTGCACAACATGCAGGAAAATATATTTTTTAGAAAGTACAGAAAAATCTTCATATATGCATGTATACGTGTATGTATTAGGTATGTTGTATACCTAATTACTATCCTTTGACACCTGTGCATTACAAGCACTTAACACATAATTTCATTTTATGAGTCTTCCTCTCTAAATTTATGTGCCAATGCCAAATTAATGTCAATTGCCTTCACCTAAACAGTCAAGAGAAAGTCTGTTTCTGTGTCGCTGTGTAGCTCCTCTCTGAATGTAGCCAGATGGAGAGTGTATGTTGGAATTGTATCTCAGAATAATCTACCTCCACACTCCCAAGTCCAAAAGATCCTGCTCAACCAAAACTACAATGAGAAGACCAATGACCAGGACATCGCTCTGCTCAAACTAACATCACCTGTTACCTTCAATAGTCAGTCACATCTTCATTTTATTAAATTGTTATTTAATATTTGTTTTTTTAATATTCTTTCAAGCTGCTATATTCTTTCTTTAAGATTTTTTTTTTATCCTACTTTCACTTATACCTCCTCTTGTTTTGTAGCTGATTCTGAAAAGGTGAATGCACAAATATAATAACTTTGTGGAGACTGATAAACAATTTGCTTATTTAATTCAAATATAGTTACATTGATCTTGTCTTTGTTTCATGTTATTAACTTTCTTTTGTTCATTGCATAATGTGTTTCCTGAAACTAATGCAGAATATAGATAGATAGATAGATAGATAGATAGATAGATAGATAGATAGATAGATAGATAGATATTTAAAACTAATAATAATAATAATAATAATAATCTGATTAGGACAGTGTGGTGTGTGTGTGTGTATGGGTGCATTCTTTTGGGTGTTTGCCAAAGTATGGTTTTCTTTGTGTTTGCAAATGTTAAACCCTTCTGTTTTATACAGGCAGTGTTCAGCCCATTTGTTTGCCAGCATTTGACCAGCAATTTGCTCATGGAACCACATGCTGGACGTCAGGCTTTGGCACCACTGATCCAAATTCAGGTAGGTTGGAATATGGAGCCATTAGGTACACTATGTGCCTAAGAAAAAATGACATACCTATAAGGTGCATACATGTGGAAAGTACAGCTATTAATGAATTCCAATTAGTATGTATAAGATCGCAGCGATGCTCTGTATCTGCTCAGCCAATATTTTGACATGTTTTGATCTTTGTCAGGAAAATAAGTAATCATATTGTTTTCTCCCATACAGATAGTGCTTCCGAAGATCTGATGGAAGTGAATGTGGACATCATTGATAGTAAAGTGTGTAACACCCGCAGCGTGTATAATGGCCTTGTGACCAAATATATGCTATGTGCTGGGAACCTGGCTGGAGGCAGAGACTCGTGTCAGGTGACTATAAACCGATGAATTACACAGGACAGGTTTATAGTAATCACATTACATGCAGCACACAGATTGCATGCTTACATACGTACTTTTGGATGTGTTGCTTTTGCTTCCAGTGAAATTTGGAGCAAGATGTCACAATAATGAACTATACTCTTTCTAGGGTGACAGTGGTGGACCCCTGGTTTGTGAGACAGGAAACTCCTGGTACCTGGCAGGGATCACCAGCTGGGGTTCTGGGTGTGGTTTAAAAAATAAACCTGGGGTTTACACCAGAGTCACTAGCATGCTACCATGGATCTATAGCAAGATGCAGGTAAGAATGGATGCAGCAAAATAGAATAATTATTGTGGGAGATGATTTTTGTCATCCACATTATTTTTCTTTACTGAAAATAGTGTTGCTCCTGCTGTTTGATTGAAGCCACATGTTGACACTATCTATGCCCTCCACAGGAAGAGAGACCATGATATCACCTTCCTTTGTCCTAAGACCGCTGGTGGCCTGCTTCCCCCCTCCCCAATGAACCCTGTGCTATGAAGTCGTCTTAGAATGTTTACAGGTAGAAAACTCATAGATGAAGAGATAATGAAGAAGGACAGATGGATAAAAGGTTGTATGTTGCCTTGGGGGAGCAGCAGGAAGGAAAATGCACTTTAACCCAGGTTTGTGATCCTGGTGTTCCGCCATTGTCTATGTTCGTCTATGATCACAGCCATGTGTTAACTTTCTCACATGGCTGTTTTGTGTATTGCTTAAACCTGATTTATTGCACATTAATTGATGCACTGACTCCAGTCTGCATTCTTTAATGAGTTTTCCTTTTGTCTCTTGCTATTTCAGTCATACAATTTATGTTGGAGATTTAAAGATGGCTGGGCCTAACTATCCTGTGCCAATGCAACTCAGTCTCCTCTAATAATATAATATTCTTAAAAAATTGATTTGATAGTATGATTCCTTAACATTTAGAGGTTTTTGTTTTTTTTTCTCAGGGACACATCTCAGGATTTTCTGGTGACTTTTGTTGCAATCTTAAAATGAAATGAATACTTTATGTATGATCCTTGCCAAACTTATTGAGCTGACGCTCTGTGTCCACCTAAATCTCCCTTTTTATTCTGATTGTTTTTATTGTATTTTTTTAAAGTATCCTTTAAATTATGAATGACTGTATAAGCTGGTGTTCTGTGTCTTGGGTGTAGCAATGTCCAAAACAAATTTCTCCACAGGGCCAATAAAGTATATCTTATCTTATCTTATCTTATCTTATCTTGTCTTGTCTTGTCTTGTCTTGTCTTGTCGTAGCTTATCTTAGCTTAGCTTAGCTAAAAATCCACTGATTTTTTTCCCCCAAAAAATTGGTCTTCTCATTTGTCCATTTGTCTTATGGATGTGAACATTTACAATTAGCCTATCAAAAAATAAGTGCAATTAAGAATATTTCTCCACGTCCTCATCATGAAGTTGGTTAAATACAGAAATAAAACCTGACCAAACACTAACAAGAGCTGTTAGACACACACACGAGGTTGGCACTGGCATATTGCTAAGTGTGTGTGTGTGTGTGTGTGTGTGTGTGTGTGTGTGTGAGAGAGAGAGAGAGAGAGAGAGATCAGTGGGACAGAGTAAGCAGTTACCCCATTCGCCTTGTTATCCGTCACATCTAGGAGAAGTAGATGTGATCAGGTTATTGACAGATGAAAGTATTTGGCAAAGCCTTGTGAGACAACCTAATTGATTTTTGTGGGCGGATATCAGTCGGTCGGCGGGAGAACCAAGAGGTAAGTTGATAAGCGCGCATATTTTATGTAGCCTGTCAGATATTGTTATTTTATCGGAAAATACCTTTGGGGATTATAGGTGGTCTTTATGGCTAAGAAATATGGATGTGAGGGTTAGTTAGAGATTTTCTATTCACTTCTTTTAAGGTATGTTATTTAACACAGTACACATTCTACTTTAAATAAATCGTAAAATTATCAGCATTTGCAGTGAATCTCCAAATTAAATTCCTGTTTGCAATAAATTTTTACTGTTGTCTATGATCATAATCCGTAACATGTCAATAACAACGCTGTTTGATGTGTTTTTTTTACACCACGAGGGCGTGTCTATCATAACCTTCAATGGATACTCGGCAAACAAATTAGTGTTTGCAGACATGTATCACAGCCTGAAGATTAGTGTGACCAATTCTTTATTCATCCACGGTCACGCCTGTTATCATAAGCCTCGTATCAGTTACCCGAAAAACAAGTAAGATGTCGTGCATGATGTCATTGTTGGGATTATAAACGCCTCTCGAGTTGCTGCAAGCGAACAGGATGATCAAAAGGCGAATGGTGGCGGTGGGTTCGCCTTTGTGTTCTAATATGATCCACAGGTTGAGACGCACAAGTGGATTCGTGCCATGACGTCACACATTGGATGTTGTGGTGTAATTTGATGATCGTTTATTTTAAGTTACTGATCGGGAAAACTGCCTTTACAATAATTTCGCCCTGTCTTATTTCTTAAAATATGGATGTGTGCTGATGTGTCACAGAAAGCAACTAGAACCGAGTGGATTCTTTAATTCTGACCGTGGAGCTGTGCGCCACGCCCCTTGCCGTTTCATGAGTGGACTCAGTATTGTGTTTGTTTTCCTAGTAACACGTTATCTTAACCTATTTCCTGTTCCAGCGTCTTTTGCTGGAAACAGTTGCCATAGAGATAACTGGACACTATGGGAACAACGCACATTGTTGTCCTGGTGATGCAACATCACTATAATAGTAGATGGGGGTCCGAGATTGGTTTTGCAGGAATAGCTGTGCCTTGTGCTGTGACCTATTTAGCTGTCCTACATTTTTGTTGATGGTGATCTGCAAGAAACTGTATTTTTACTGACACTAAGACTTTTGTATTTAGTTTGGTTTAATTGTGAGATGCCCAAGGGTATAAATATGTCCTAAAAACAAAAAGAAAAAAAAAAAGAAAAAGAAAAGAAAAAGGGGAGGCAGCAGAGTGAAAATAGAAGCACAATATGGCACAATTTCTATCCATACCACTTCAAATCCATACCACTTCAAATCCACATAACTTCTCTCTCTCTCTCTCTCTCTCTCTCTCTCTCTCTCTCTCTCTCTCTCTCTCNCACACACACACACACACACACACACACACACACACACAGAGACAAAAACAGAAGGCAGTAGCCTACTTCAAGAGAACTTGTTCCTTTCAGAGTGATAGTCATCAGTGTAAATCAGACAATACAAAAGAGCAGGCCAGGAAAAATGACCGCTATCACACAATAACATTTTTAAACAGCACCTAATTTCTGTCTGATCATGCAGATAGCGACCTGAGGGGAAGAGCTGCAACATGGGCTCTTCTTAAAACACCATACAATATAACACCCGCTAGATACTATGGAGGTGGTTGGCACTGCTTTTGAGCTTCTATGAGACTTCTGCATTTGACAAATAAAATTATGTCAGAGCTTAGATCATATTTTTCATCTCAGACTGTTGGGTGCTCATTGTTTTATTGCTCCCATTTACCATCTCTTTGATTGCCTTCCTGTTTCGTCCTCTCCCCACACTACATTTGCTGTAGGAATCATCAGACCTTTCCTTTTTATACTGAGTATAAATACCTCAATAATCCAACAGACTGGTGTTCCCCTTTGCTCTCCCCTCAAACACAGTATCTCCTCTGTATGCCCTTCCCCTGTACTCCCTGCCAGACAAAGTCTGCTCTTCTCTCATTCTCACAGTTCTCCTGCTTTGTTCCCCTGCCTTGTTCCCCCTCATTACGGATGTAAACTTGCCTGCCATTTCCTGTCCATCAGATACAGTCTCCTTGCCTGCCCCTTGCATGTCCTCACCTCACAGACAAAGGAGAGAGTAGCTTTGCCAAGGGTCTGGAATTTAATATTGCCTAACAATAGTGTAGATAAGGTGGTTTATCGAAAGACAGAGGCAACCGTGCAGGTGCCGCGTACCAGTCCTGGGCAGAGAAAGGCTGGGATTGAATAGCTGTTTGATACAGTACACTGGGTCGTGCCATGCTGCCAAATAACCCCAAGAATTCTCATGGGACTAACATGTGACACTGCCCCACTGACTGTTAAAAATACTTCTCCAGAATAGAGTCTCATATTGCACCTAGCAAAAAGTTCTATTTTTTCCTGTGATCCAGTCACTTTAGCTCTTGCCAGGGTCAAAAATAAATGGTTTAAAATATGTTTTCATTTATAACATCAAAATGGATAGTCCATTGTATTTTGCTAGCCAAAGACACATTTAGCTGAATTGAATCTCAGTAGAATTTTGTTGATGTTCACATCTTTCAGTCTTGTCTGTTTTCTTCTGTTCTTCAGCTTGACCTTTGAACCCTTAACCAGACCACAAGTGTAACAATTGTTCTAAAAAATGCAATAATTATTGTCATAATGAATGTAGAGCTTTTTTCTAAGTTTTATCACATAAAGGTCTGCTTCCACCACTGTTCTGAACAAATGACAAGTGTTCTGATGAGAAATTGCAGCTAGTATTTTGGGTCTGACTAAATGCTTGGCCTATAACCCAGCACTATCTGTGTTTCCTCCAGAATCAGTACATTGTCCAATTTTAGTTTAGCCCTTAACGTTCACTGTCATATCTATTCTATTAACCATGTGTTAGAGAGCCTAATATTACGCCTACAGCCTTTCACAATATAACCTCCATCTTTTCCTACAACAACCATTAGTCTGACAGTGCCAGACCTATTTCCTAAGTGCTGTGCCAGTGCAGGAGAAAGTGTTTGGTTGAACCCTTTATTATTCTGTGATGGCTGAATTTCCAAAACCACTCAGAATTGTGAAGGACAGGCCCAAACTGCACAAAGCTCAAAAGTGCTTTTGTTAAATATAGTGCCAGAGAGGTGTGAGGATGTTATTCAGTCACATTTTACACATGGCTAATTACCTGCCTTATGAACATGTCGGAGTTTTCATTCACCGGTATGTTGCGTTTTAGGTCAACTGCATTTCATTGTTATTTCTCATTGATAACAGTAACTGAAAGGAGAGAAGGGAGAGGTAGAATGCAATCCCAGTTCTGTCTAAAAATATTTAATGAGGCTGCAGCCTCTCACAGAATGTAGAACCCCAGAAATGTTCTCCTATCTGCAGATTACAGGTTTGAAGTAAACACAAAAATGTACTTTCCACTCAAATTAGATGCCTTTAAGCAAAAATAAAATAAAATAAAAGGTTCTGGTACACAACTATTGCAAATACAGTCTGTATTCATCTATCCAAGGTCACCAGAATGGTACACATTCTATTTGGGATGAATTTCCCTTTTAAAGGGACATTTTGTGCCATTAGTCTAATGGAAGCTACAGTATTTGGCCTTCTATTACTCAGTTGCCATCATGTGCCATCACATTATTTTGGTAATGATGGTGTGTTGCTTATATCTGTGTGGGGGCTGAATCAAATATACAAGGACCAACACACACAAACAGTGATAGGGCAGATATGCTATTGCAGGTTCCTCTTCTAATGACCATAATGGACTCTGTTCAGTTATGTTCATTGTGTCTTCAACCACTGATTCAGATAAACCAGACAAGTAGCAGATGGCTAGATAGACGTGCTGTAAGTGCACTTTATATCATTAATCAGTGAGCGAGTCAGTCAGATGGTCAGAGAGACACGCAGGCAGGAAGACAGGCAGACAGCCAGGTGACATTAAAAAAACTTTTGAATCTTAAAGGCTTGTTACAGTTGTGTAGAGAATTGTTACACTGACGACCTGTCACTTTTTTATTTTTCAGCATGGAGCTTAGACACACTTCATCTT
Organism: Lucifuga dentata; assembly: GCA_014773175.1. Taxonomy (NCBI): domain Eukaryota; kingdom Metazoa; phylum Chordata; class Actinopteri; order Ophidiiformes; family Bythitidae; genus Lucifuga; species Lucifuga dentata. The sequence goes on from VXCM01000908.1 coordinate 127,477, forward strand.
AAGTATTGCCTTCAGCCAGGTCTAATCCACTCTCTCTAGACAGACTCCTCTTAAAAAATACATCCAAGCTCATTCAAGTCCAACATTGACTCTGTTTGTCTCTCCTGTTGAACAATCCCACTCCATACTCCCTGTTGGTTTGTTTGATGGTGTCTGGAGCTTGATGTATAATACATTACCAGACACTTTGCATTGGAAATTGTATGGTGAATTAGACCACTCATATTGATTCATAACTTGTTGTTGCCATCAAGTCTGCATTCCTATTGTCATAAGTGGTCTGTTAATTATTATTGTATTGAAATAACAGAAACCAAAAGCAGTAGATTACCCGACCATTTAGACAAAGACAGCCTTAACAGAATCATCTATATTCTATCTGCACCATCTTTGTTCTGTTCATATGACGGAGAAAAAAAGAAACCGCAAACTTAAAGCTTTAAAAGGCTTTTCATGAGTAATGGTAGCTATAATTTGTGGCTGTATTAATTCAAAAATTATTATGTGTGGGTATGTGTAGGAGAGTGTCTTTGTGAGCATGTAAAACGTGGAAATAGGCCAAGGTTGTGTGATGTCCATGGGGAGAAAGGAATAATCTCTGTCAGGAAAAGAGAGCACGTATGCAGACTCTCAGCATGGATAGCTTTGCAAGAAGAAGAATAACCTCAGACCTTTTACAGCAGTTACATTTCATGGGTATATTTGTGTGTGTGTGTGTGTGTGTGTGTGTGTGTGTTTATTTGTTAATGCATATGTTTACATTCATATGAAAAGCTGGATATATTCCAATTCGATGAGGCATACACTTTATCTGCTACAGTAATGTTGGTTACTACAACAAATATATCTCACTGTATTTTCTTTCTTTCATTTTCCTGCTTTGTTACTCTATGTCAACAGTTACCATGGAAACTGTTTTGCTTTTCCTCTCTTCGCTCCTGGTTTGTGTGGCTGGTAAGTGCCCCCTACTCTTCAAACGCACACATCCAAGTACACACACACACACACACACACACACACTGAGTAGATACATGCACATGTGCACGCACACACGCAAACACACACAGACTGATTGGCCAGAAGGAGGCAGCACTGGGGCAGGCAGTGACATCACATAAAATGACTGGGTGTGTTCTTGAAGCTAAACATCAATTACCGTGCTTTGGGCTTTGTGTGCATGTTTGTCAGAGACTGACTGGGTATGAGAGTGTCTGAGAATTGTATACATGATTAGATGTAACATAGACACACACACGTGCATTCACACAGTCACACACCTAAGAGTCTTGCAATTGTGAGTGAAATCACAAAAATCACTGGAAAGTTTGTGTGTGCTTTTGTAAATGGGAATAGATAGATAGATAGATAGATAGATAGATAGATAGATAGATAGATAGATAGATAAAAACAGAAGAGTGATTGTAATCTGACACTCTTGTTTTTTCCTTGTCTTTCACTTCTCTCCCATTTCCTTTATTACTCCCTCTATGCCTCGACCCACTTTGTCTCTTCATGCCTCTCAGCTGTAGCAGACCCCAGTGCACAGGGTGAGTAGGCTTGATGTAAACCTTAATGGGGTCACACCTGAGTTCTAACAGCCAGATAGATGGGTCTACTGGTTTCCAGATCAGGTCAGAGCAGCAGCCTCAGTGCTGTAAACACTGGTGGGTACATGGATTAAGTCACCACATCCAACTGGGTTTTGATTTGGTGCTGAGTGAAATCAGTGTTAAAAAAATGAGAGTAGGCTGAAGTACAGAAAGAAGAATGCATACAAAAATAAATCAGTGCCATAGATTTAGGTTGATTTTTTTCACCATCTTTATAATGCTCTGAATGGGGATTGTTAGCTGGACCTCAATGTTTGCCTTCTGCTATGTGTTTATAGACAACAAGGAAAAAACTGAAAACCCATTTGTCTATGGTAAGTCTGAGAAACATCCTACAAATACATCCTACAAAGAGATACATCCTACAAATAAACAATTTGCCATTACTGGCATGCTGGTGAAATTTCTTTCTCTTGCTCCCTTGTCATCTATGCTATTCTGTTTCTATAAATATCTTCTGCAGACTATGAAAGCCTGAGGATTGGAGGATTGGCATTTGCTGTGGTGTTGTTCACACTTGGCATTCTTCTCATCCTCAGTAAGTTCACTTCTATCTGTGTGTTGAGCGTGCATGTAAGTGTGTCAATGTGTGTTTTGTATCAGCTAGTACATACAGTTAATTAGATCATGAATAATCAATTAAACTAATGATCTCTTACATTTGTAGGTAGGCGATGTCGCTGCAGTATCAACCAGAAGCCCAGGTATTTCAGTGGCCCTCTCTGATTTGAAGAATAACTGAGGTGTGTAAGTGCTATTTGTCACACTACATTATTTGGTCACCATGACAACCTGTGGATAATCTCTTCAGGGCCCCAGGAGATGAAGAGGCACAGGAGGAGAACCTGATTGTCTCTAAGGGTAAGATGCACACTGTAACTCTCCTCAGTCAAATCCTCTCACCCGTGACAAACATCCATAATTGAGATTCCCACAGAGAATACTCATAGCAGAGTAGAGGGAGGTCAATTCATTCTCTGTGCAGTAACACATCTTGTTCTGCATGTAACAGAGAAGCAGAGACAGTTTGACCACATGGCTGGTTTGGTATGTTTTCACCTGTTTGTTACATGGCTTACTGTATATGCTTTGCATCACTGTTTTCCCAGAGCATACCATAGCATACTTTTCAGTTATGGTATTCAGTTCATACTTCTAAACGGCCATTCTTTTCAAAACAGTATGAAAAACCACCAGACAAAGACTGAAAACTTGCTTTCAATAATTAATAATTTACAGTGATAACTTTACCAGTTTTTTTTAATTAGGTTATTTGTTACATAGTGTTTTGAAAGTGTTTTAAAATTTTTTACCATTTGTATTCCAGGATGATCCAGAATCTCTGAAATGTACAGTGTTAAGTCATTGCACTTTTCCCAGTATCCATATTTGCCTGTTATTTTTTGTGGGTTTTATAGATCAGAACAGTGTTATTAAGTTGCTGAAAGTTGTTACATAATGCTATACATCACTTTGCATATTCATGATGTCATTGTGAGCTTTTGCGGAGAAAAACCTGTTGAAATGAACAGAATTGGTTAGAAAAGAGCTATAATTTAATATAAAAACCATATCAAAGATGCATCATGTTTCTTCATACAATATAAAACCAACTGTTTGCATATTTAACAGTGAGTGTCAAAGTAAGTATATATGTATATATAAGAATGAAGGGATTTTCAGCCATGATGTATACTTTTGTAAGATTAAGACATTTCAAACTAACAGTATTTCTGTGAATATAGAGTCAAACTTCACATATTTAAAAGACTGAGATTTCATAAAAAACCAAAGAAAGTGAAATGAAGTGAAGCTATTTTGGTAACCTTATTAGGGTGGATATCACATAACATCCAATCAGTTTTAATTTGATTTAAGTTTTAATCAGTTTTCCTTTATTAATGTATATTGTAGATATGTTCATTGTACTGCTATATACTGTACATTTCTCTTTGGAATCAGCTCATAAGGCAAATTTATTATCATCTTCCTTAAGATCTATAACTTCAGTGCTTTTATCTTGTGTCTTGTGACCCTCCTGCTCACTGTTCATGAATGCAAAGCTTTCATAAGCTTAGAGTTCAGCTGCATGTCAGAGTGTCCTTGAAGTCACCAGCAAGGACAGTTTTGAAAGTAGTCACTTGTTGCAACTACAGTAGATCACCATGCAGCAATAATGTTATATTCTCAAGAATACATTGATTATTAAACATGGATGGTAAATGACATCTGTGATGTATTACTCAACTCAATGATGTTTCAATTCTCTGTAAAATGATTTTATAAGCTACTAAAAGTAATGGAAATAGTCTTTAATGTAGAATTAAAAAATGCACTAATGTAAGGTATTATGTTTTGTAGGTGATTTACTAAAGCATGCAAAGTGACCAGTATAGTGCATTATGTGAGTAATGAGTTAAAGAGAGGGAGGGAATTAAATACACATACAGAAATGACGTGCAAGTTTTTTTTTTTTTTTTTTTTTTTTTTTAACTAAACGACATGCACTTCCAATAAATATCTTTTTCTTCTCCTCTTTCAGCTGCAGCGGCTGCTAAAGAAACTCCAGCAGAGAACTAAGGCAATTCCTCTGGACTGGACTGCCTTCTAAAATGATGATCAATTTTATTTGATATTAAGCCACTATGATAATGAAGAAATTGATTATTACAATATTTGACTGCTTATATGACAGGGTAAGAAGACAGACATATACTTATAGGTGTAATATAAATCTTGGGCCCTCAAGACAAACGTTTAGCTTTTTGTGCTCCGTTGTGACCGTGCCAATCCCTCAGTGCTCTCTCGTCCATTCTGTTCTGTAACAGTCTCTCACTCCAGTTCTTTGTCTTAGCCAGTAGCACCTTCAACACAAGATTGTTTTTGAAGGCGTAGAAGAACTTTTAATGTTATGTGGTCCACTGTGCTTTGTTTTGTAGTTGGGTTTTTGGATTTGTCAATTTATTCATTTATGAACTGTCCTTGATAATGTTTGTCATGTTTGGATTATAACATAAATGCATATATTAGTACAGATAGTTTACACATAAAGTATGTAGCTAATTATTCTCCATTAAGATTTGTGTCTAAATCATTGTGTGTGTGGATGTGAGCGTGTGTATGTTTACAGGTGGATATATGTGCTTGTGTATACATGTACACATGTGCACTTGCATCTTTACATGTAAATGTGATGAGCCTTATATAAGACAATCTCAACTGCCACAACTGACTGAGCACAGGAATGGTTCACAGATACTTGCTTGAGCTCTTCCACCACAGTGTTTTACCAACTTTAGTGGAGGGAGCTCCTGCATCAACTGTCTCACTGCTTTTTTCTCCACACCTCCACTGATTTATCACTAGCTCCACTGGAATTAACAAAATATGATTGTTTCCCAAAAGTCACTATTACTGCAAATCTATGTAAGTTTCCTTCTCTTCTCTTTTTTTTTCTTTATCTGTTAAAGAAGTCTATCTATTGCATGTTCAGTCCTTCATTCACTGGTGTCAAGTTGCTTTGAATAACCACACATATAATTAATTTCTCAGAGGGGAGGACGAGGTGGGGGGTGGGGGGGCAGATAGACTGTCAGAGACAGAGAGAGTTTGAATGTTGAATTTGAGAAGAAGGAAGAGAGAGGAGAAATCGTGAAAGTTAATACTTAGATTATTTATATATCAGACGAGTAGTTCATAATTTGAGGCAAATCAAAGATAGCAGATGAACAGTCCTTGTTGAATCATCTGTCAGGTCAGGCAGACACTAAATGTGGAGTTTGTGTACCACTTTTTTAAAGATGCCCTTGGTGCAAGTAAAAGCTAAGTTCATTCTACGCATGAGGCCTTGCTGTGTAGCAACCAGTTGTGCTTTTTGTATAAATAAATAAAGGTATGGCTGAACATACTACATAATGATTTTTTTTTCATTAATTTATATGTATACAAGCAGATTTTGCTCTATATCTTTACTTAAACATGTCAGCCTCAAAAATCAAATTTTATAAGAAACCCTCCTTATGTACATGAAATTAGTCAAATAATTCCACATCAATGTCAATCAAGGACAAATGTGCTACAAATGTGCTTCTACTTGAAACTATGAATCTGCAAAAGAAATAGAATAATACACTGTCTTCTCCTCAATGATTCCAAAGGTTAAAACATTGATTCTTTTATTAGTCCAGAGTACAAACTTTATGAGACTGTAAATATGTAACTGAGTGGCTAGACCAAAATAAGGCTGTGGGTGTGGAGAAGTGATTTGTGTGTATGTGTGTGTGTGTGTGTGTGTGTGTGTGTGGTAGAGGGATGGATCTGTGCAGTAGGAGTTTAGTCTGGTCTGCACCTGCCACTGATGTAGACAGGGCCACACACAAACCCGCATTCACCTGGGAATACCTAATCCAGAGAGTCTGAGCAGCTCAGGTGAGTAACAGCTTGCTTTTTTAAATATGCAGATCAATCATGAAAATTGATACATTTTGTGTACTTCTTATATGCCAAGATCAATATAAACTCATAATGAAGATTTACAGGACTGACTTCCTCACAGGATAACAGGATAGTGTGTCTGTTTTGTGCCTGTGTGTGTGTAGGATGCCAAGTTTTCTATAAAAGGCACAGTAATTTCATTCTGATGATTAAAAAAAAGAAAAACTTGTCCTAATAAAGTTACTTCACTATTAAATGAGGCAAAAAACAAAAAAACAAGTGAACCAGTTAAGTTGTTAAACTGGGTTTAGAGGACAAACAGTGCAGTCTGCTGTCATTGTTCCTGTTAGGCCTAATTATTCTTCCATGAAAGAATTCTGGTAAAGGAATGGAATTGCAGTTTATTGGTGGTATGGTTGCTCACCAAAAACATCAGTTGTCAAATCCACATTATTAGACAGGTCTCACAAAAACCATCTATAATCTAAGAATATCAGACTACGCAAGGGTCAAGGTTAATGAATACTGGAGCTGTAATATATTAATGAGTAACTGTCTGGTGTGCCTTTGTGCTCAGTGGTGCACTGAAAAGGTTCAGACACATAATGAAAGAAAGCATTAAGTCTACTACTCATAGTGGCATGCTGGAACAGAGCAGAGACAGTGAGGAAATTTTTAGTCTGTTAATCTGTGTAAGTTAATGATTATATGATCTGGAGATGTAGATGAAAAAAAAAAGCTTGTGTGAGTGGCTTTGTGTGCGCATGTGTCTGTGTGTGGAAAAGATGGGGAGAGAGAGGTGGGGAAAGAGGATCAATATTGTCATTAGCCTCTTAACATTCTCAGTAAAGATCAAGGCAATCAGTTTGCTATTAAGACTGCAGTGGGGAACCAGCTGAAGCAATTTGGCCAAACATATAGAGTTTCCGAGTCTTTCAACTACCTCTCATCTAAGCTGAATAAGCCCATTCAAAAAAGTCTGTACAAGTCTCTAGCTTACTAAAATGGAAAGCCTATTGAAATTAAATCCACATAAATTGTATACTGGCAAAGAGTGCTTTCATAAAATTTTAGATTGAAAACAGTAGACATTAAATGGATCACCACCAGCCCTCTTGTTGATTTTTGTTATTCTTCCTCTCCAGTTTTGTCATCTGAACACACATAGAAACAGCAGACATGTCTTCAGCTAAAGGTAAGCTACACAGCAACCAAACTGCTAATTAGCCACTTTACCATAAAAACCATTTGCCAGATGTAATCTAAAGATCCCTGCCATGCTTGCTTTGATTATGTCAGAAACTCAACAAGAACAAGGAAATCATGCACTGGATTAAAGTATCAACTTTCAAGCTTCTTTACTTAGGCAATGATAAACAACAATATAAAACAATATAAAAGCTTTGTGTCCTCTGATAGCTTGAGAGAGAGCAAAAAGAAAGGAGGTTCCTGCAGCCTCACAGGCCAAATCTATTTTGCTTCTGGTAATAAGCTCACTATAGTGCACATGCTGCTATTTGGAAGTATAGAGCATGATAGTGACAGCACCCGGAAAACTGATGCAAGTGCTACAAATGCCCCTGTGGAAGCAGGAAAGCAACAAGAAAGATCTCCTGCTGGGGTTGATAACATGTTATATTTACACATAGTTATGGTAACATTTGCATTGTCTTGCAGTAGTGAACCTAATTCCAAACCCATCCCAAACTACCCCAAAATAGCATGCCTCCAGTGTGAAATACTGAAATACCTTAAGGGAATGGACCAACACTGGCTATGACCTACTTTCTTAATTTTCAGATGAGACAGAGAGTCATCTAGTCTTTTTAAAAGCTAGTATAGGCCCAAATCAAAAACTCTCGACAAATTTATAAACAAACTTGGATGTGAATATCAACGGTTTAGCAAAGCTTGCAAATGAGATTTGTGAATGTCAGTTAAATAAATGAAATGTAATAATAGTGAAATCATCCACAAAAATATCCACATTTATTCTTTTAATAACATTGTTTCTTTGGCATAAATTCTGTGTAAATAAATGCTGACACCAAACTTAATTTCTTGTTGTTTTTTTTTTTAATTTTTATTTATTTATTTATTTATTTTTTGTAGAGTTGCCTTTCTTCTGTGTACATATCTCACTCCCTTACCTGTTTCTCCTCAGGTGCAGAAGTTGACCCTGATGCAGACTTTGTATACGGTAAGTAACTTCAACCCTTATAATAGTTTAAATATTTAAACTCTGCCAGTGCTCAGAGAGGAATGTGAAAAATGAAAAATGAAAGCTTTGTATAAAAAAAAAAAAATAAAGTACAGGGCAGTCAGCACAGGTAGAAGTTAGATGGTCAGATAAGGAGAGCAGAGAATCATTATAGGCTTACTGTAGTGAATCTGCACCACACAACCATAATTAAAGTCTAACTGAAATAAAAAAAAAAGGAGTCAGACATGTGGAAGAAAGAACAGAGTGTAAAAAGGTATGAACAAATGTGAAGAAAAAGATTAAAGCGGGATTAAAATTCTCAGATGGGGGTAACAACAACTGCCATGGATGAATGTGGTGACCATTTCCTGTGTAATTTGTAGACTACTATACACTGCGTGTTGGAGGTCTGGTGTTTGCTGGGGTCATTGTGTTCCTCTCCATCATTCTATTGGCTGGTAAGTGCATATTGTGTGTGAAGAACATTGTTAAGCTCTATGACATGTTATTGAAAAGAATGGCTGAATACAAACAAATGTGCCAGTGAATATGAGAGTAATTAAAAACATTTCCATTGAACTAAAAGGGGATTGAAAAGTATCTCTTTCTCCCATCTCACAGCTCTGTTTCTACTGCTGCTGTTATCAGGGCAGCTTTGTTGAGAAAATGGAGAATAGCATTCAACTTTGGGTGCACTAATCTCTTAATCTTGTCTTCCTTTAAAGGCAACAAGATCCGCAACTGCAAAACCAAAACCAAAGTAAGGGAACAGATACCAAACAAATTATTAGTATTTTGGACATCAATGTAGAGGAGTTATTAAGAAGAAACGTTTGCTTATTGAAATATGGCTTTACAGTGACATCTGTTGGCTATCATTAGACAACACATAGAATTATCATTCTTTAGTTTTGCCTACCATGTAAATGAGCTAAATGTGACAAGTTATCAACAAAACAACAGCTTTCTGTTTATTTTCTACAGCCAAGAAAAGTAGAGGAGGAGTAAGCTGAGCTGGCGAGTTACAAGACCAAACTGTGTGCTACAATGTTGTCGACTTATGTGTGTGTAACAATATAACACTATTATATTAATAAAGTGTAGTGTGGACCAATAGTTAGTATGCTTTGTTCTTATTTTTTATACATAGGCCAGCTGATTTTTATTATAGCGGTAATCAATGCCAATAAATAAATAAATAAATAAAATATGTATTGTTTTAGGGGCTGACAGTTTTTCAGTGATTTTATAACCTATAAAACCATGCTTCTGTCTATTATAAGGGTGAAAAATGGGGTGTGGTGCACATTAAAAGGTTGGGGATGGTCCCCAATTGCAAGTTTTATTCCAGCTTTGTAACAAGAAAAAAGTTTCAAGAAAAAAGGTCAAAAACAGAGAAGAAGGAATGACATTAAGAAAGTGGAAAATCCAAAACATCAGTCTCTCTTGGACATGAAGTAACAAAGATGATCACAAGATGGCATCACAAGACCAGCATGAGCACAGGAACCTTCATGATCAAGTCTTCAGCAGACTGTAAAAGCGAAGTGAAAGCCGCCTAGTGAGAGAAATGACCTTAAAGGAAATCAGATGACCTTAATACTGTGGGAAAGCAGAAGTAATCCTCTGAACAACTTTTACAATGACCATTATACACACAAACTACCAGGACAAAACTTTAAATTAGGCAACAGTCAAATAAATCTAAGCTGTAAAAACAAATAATTTACAAAAATATGTGAATTTTAAATTTACAATTTCACAAGACAGGAATCAGCCCAAACCTAAAAAAAAAAAAAAAAAAAAAAAATCTCATTCCTGCCCCAACATGCAATACAAATTTTTATTGCTTTTGTCATGAATTTTTATGGCAGATACAGGTGCCATCACACTGTCATCATGTCTTAGTCCTGGTGATTTCCCTGTGACAGCTGTCTTTAGGTAGGACATCCCATTTCTCTGCTACATCAGAGCCAGCTAAAGCTGAGGAGTGGCATCATAGGACACTATTTTCACTGCTGCAGCAGGATGACAATGTGCATTAATCATACCACCAGAAAACTGCTTCTGATTAATTATCCTTGAATAAATAAGTCGTTACAGAGAGAGACAGGAGCTGTCAAGCGGGTAAGTCCCAAGGACCCCCTGCTCTCTCTCTCTCTCTCTCTCTCTCTCTCTCTCTCTCTCTCTCTCTGACTTGTGTTTTCCTGAACTGTGGAAAAAAAGGGACTCTACTATAAAAATTAATGCAATCTACTGCCAAGCCCGCTCTCTGCTCAGTGCGGTTGGTTGAACAGGCAGTTTTACCGGTTGTATCCCTCAGGGCCCAGATCAGCTACTTTGCATAAGGGCTTCAGTTGAGGTAAGCATGAGAAGCCATTTATCACACAGTTCACTGGTCTTGATAACATCACAATACCAAGAGGACGTGTGGAGAACAACTTATGTACACATACACAAACACAAACACACACACACACAGAGAGAGAGAGAGAGAGAGAAATGCATGCGTGCAAAGCTGGGCAGGTGTGAGAGCACTGATCATTTACTGTTCCCATAAGCAATTAGGATGCCACAACCTACCGGTAACAGCTGAGAAAAATGGGATGAGGGTCAGAGAAGCAAACAAAAGTATGGACAGTGTATGGACTGTTTTGCTAGAATGGTTTGGTGTGGCACAGTCCAATCAAAGGGAATGGTGCTGAGCAGGATTGAACAAAATAACCTAAACAATTAATAAGAAAGGACTTCAAACATAAATTACAGACAGAAATCACCATTACAATATAATTGTACATCAGTTGGCTTTATCTTGTGACTGCTGTTCCTGTTTATTGATGGAAAGCTACTCCCTTTCACATATTAATAAGTTGTTTTGCAGATTATTTAACAATGCAACAAATTTTGGAGGACAGATGGTTTGACTTATCAGGTTCTGCTGTTTGTCTCATGTTGCAATGAAAACTCACAAATCACAGTGCTGATTGCCAAACTGCTTTGGTAGCTGAAAAATGCTGATTGGCATTCAGCCTAATATTACTTACTAGCAGTGTTTGCAAAAATGATTTAGTTCTTTCAAAATTAAAATGCTTTGTCACAAATTGCTTACGTTAAGTTTCAGTTGGCTAAGGTACGCATCAGGTACCATTAGAATTTCAGGTCTGAATTCTGAGTAATAGTAATGTCAGTGGCCTCTTCTAAATTGGTCACTGCAGGGTTTGGTGAGAATGAAATATAACTAACTAACTAACTAACTAAATAAATAAATAAACTGTATATCAAAGGTATAATTAAGGTTCTCTAACATGGATCAACTTAAACAACTATGTTGTTATATGTTGTTGCATCCACTATCTTTGTTGTTGGAGTGCATTTTAACATGCATGGTATTTTCCAGTAATTATTATTTACATCCAAAGTCCAGTAAAACCAGCATCAAGACAGCAGAGCATGCAAACGTGATAGAAAATATTTTTCCCTCTAAAGTCAGTTAAATGTTGAGGACAACAAACATGTCTGTCTGCCACTGTTTCTCTCACTCTGTGTGTTTGTGTGTATGTTTGTGTGTATAGAATGGAGCAGGTGAAGTTGTACAAGAGTGTTAAGGTGTGGGAAAGTGATAAGATCAAAGCACATAGGGTCAACATGGAAAGGCCACCTTCATCTACTTCATCTAAGCTCTACATGTCCTCTTACACCTGCTCTCTCTCTCTCTCCCCCCCCCTNCTCTCTCTCTCTCTCTCTCTCTCTCTCTCTCTCTCTCTCCTCTCACACAAACTGACACTCTTTTACTGTCAAACACCAGATGCAGTGAAACAACACTCAAACAATATATGTATAAAAGTTAGAGCCATGAGGTCAAGACAGCAATATTGCTTTGATTTACAGTTGACTTCATCTAATGTAACAGACATAAACAGCTAAGTTGAGTGTAAACAGTAGTTTATTTTTGTTTATTCATCCCCTATTTATACAATTTTTCTTACCTGGAGATTAGTACAGTAAAATACAGTATATGAAAGAATTTACAACCACAATAAAACTGCTACTCAACAGTGAATATTTGTGTCATTAATTATGATCATTACTGCAACAGCATCCAGAGAAAAAAATAATTTCAAGGCCATTACTAGTATTGATTATAATATTCAGCAGCACAACAGTGAAGCTGTCCTGTGACGACACAGAATCAATCAACTATAAAAAATAAATAAATGAATAAATAACATGATCAAGAGGCATTACAGACAGTAGCGGTCCTTCCACAAGTTAGGCAATTGCCTAGGCAAGTGGGAGGGGGCTTTGTATGGGCTCAATTCTCTGCCAAAAGTTTTTTGAGGTTGTAAAATTTGTATGTGCAAAATAAATTTGTATATGCAAAAAAAATCTGCAAATGTGTAGAGGAGATTTGAACCTGTAAAAAAGTTTTGCAAATATGTAGAAAAGATTTGTGTTTGTAGAAACATTTTGCATACCTGTAGAAAAGGTACTCGTAAAATTGGAGCTGTAGCTAGCTCTATTAAGTTCCATCCCAATCAAAAGGAAAAAGGGAGAGGGAAACGATTACCAGGATTACCTCTCGCAATCTCCCTGAATGCGCTTTGCGATGTGTGTCTGTTTATTGGTGAAACGCCTCCAAGTGCGAAAGAAAATGATCACATATTGCAAATATCAGCTTGCATGTCGCAAATTTCGTTCCAGGGAGATTGCGAGAGGTAATCTCGGTAATCGTTTCCCTCTCCCTGCTTCCTTTTGATTGGGATGGAACTTAATAAATCTAGCTAGGCTGCATTAAAAACCAAGAGTAAAAAATTATGCATTACAAATAAATACAAAAGACCAAATGAGGCTGATAATCCTGACACCATTTATTTAAAACATTAAAACCATTTATTTAACCATTTTTCTATTGTTCATTTCAGCAGTGAACTTCCCTGTTTGTTCCAAGCAAGCTCTGAAGGCACGGAGAACTTTAAGTGGGGAGGACAAGGAGCCTTCTGATGAAACAGTTAGACATCATTTTCTGATTGGATAGTCCAAGATCGCCCTCTCATTGGCCCATTGGGGTAAGGCCTAAAGGTTCTGCCAAAATTCCGCACTTGTATTTTGAGTTTGTGTTTGTAACTTTAGTGTCACACACAAACCATAGGAATTTTGAGCGCTTAGCAAAAGTCTTCTCCACACATTTGCAGACTGAATTTACGAGTGCAAATCTTTTCTACAGGTATGCAAAATGTTTCTACAAACACAAATCTTTTCTACAAGTATGCAAAACATTTCTACAAACACAAATCTTTTCTACATATTTGCAAAACTTTTTACAGGTTCAAATCTCCTCTACACATTTGCAGAATTGTTTTGCATATACAAATTTATTTTGCACATACAAATTTTCTTTACAACCTCAAAAAACTTTTGGTAGAGAATTGAGCCCATAGCTTTGACCCCCCCCCCCCCCNCACACACACACACACTCACAGTCAAGTCACACTGTTACACACACACACAAAGGCGATGTGTATGTGTGCACACGCTCCTGTGTGGCGCATTGTGGGGTTGTATATCACACAAACACGATGTAGCGCCTCCTACTGGCGGCTCTCACTTAGGTAGGCTACAGTCCAGCATACGTACCTGTGTAGCATTGTATGTGTCTGTGCATCCAGAGCTCATCTGAGCAAGAATAAACTGCGTCCCTATCAAAATCCAAGTTGTCCCTACCAATATGTATCAGGTAAAGTGTGTTTTAGCCTATGTTAAACCTTCATCATGTGTAACAGTGATTGCTGTTGTGGTGTCTTCATACTTCTCTGCTGATAGACTCGCAATAAATAACACATTTTCGCCATTTTCATTTGTGTATGAGAATGCCACACTGCTACTCCTGTCACTTCAGCTTTGCATGAGGAAATGTGTATCTGTCCACCATGGAAAAGCGTCGGTAAAGAAATCTACACAGTTACAATTTAAATACGTTCACTTGTTTACCTGCTTAGGGCAACAGGACTGCCATAGCAATTGCAGAAAATGACTATGGCATAATTATTTTCAAAACATTTTTTTGATAACCTGTGTTTTTCTTTCAATCATGTATGTTTTTCCTTTTTTTGGACTTTTGCTTGTTTGACCTGTTTTCTATCGTTTTTTTCTTTGACCTTTTTACTATGTTTCATTTTTATTTGACCTGGGCACCTTTGAACCATTTTTGTTTGAATTCCCCATTTGTCATTTCTCACTTGTGTATATTTCATGTGTATCACTTGAAACACACACTCCATGTGTGTTTCATGTGTACCCACTTGTCTCCAGTGGGGAGACTGACCCGATGCTGTTTCATCCAAGTATGACTCCGGTGATATCTGATCTCTGTGCATTATTCCACTCGGCCATTTTCAGCGTTGGTGAGCCTGCATGACCAGAGAGAGAGAGAGAGAGAGAGTAAGAGAAAACGAAAGACAAACTTGAAGAAAACTCACCTAAAAATAAATTCACAATTCAAATTTCAATACAGTTTGCTATTGGCTGAAGGTCAAAGCTCACCAAATCTGAACTTGACAGAATATACTTTGCCTTAATGAGGGAATCTGACAAGTGTTATGACTTCGTTGAAATAAACAAAACTTTGTCTGTCACAAATTCAAACATAAATTTTACTTTAATCTTTTCATAGAAAGCATATCAATCCATTTGTCCTGCAGATTTAGTCTGTAAGAAATTGTTTTTGGTCCAGTGTTGTGTTATAGTAAAACATTGTTTGTTATGCAAACCTTTTAAGTTCAAATCCTGGTACTTTTGTGATTTGCAACCTATTGGCATCGAGAATCCAACCAAATGCTTGGAGTGAATCACATGCTTTGATATCTATATCTATTATATTAAATCCATTTGCCCTCTACAGTATAAGAGATAACTGACCTCCAACTGTGAGCTCAGTTGGTAGATATTGGATCTTGTCATACTGAGATTGTAAATTCAAATCCCCTCACAGCTTTTCTTTATTTATATGCATTCTATGGTTTTCAAAGTAAAACAAGGACAAACTTTGGCATCAAGGATCCAATGTAGTAAATTAGTCTTGTTTATAGCACAAAGGGATCCAGGACCGCCACTGACTACCTGGGGGCCCATTTCACGTGATACGCGTTGGAGTGTTGCGCTTACCTGGGCGTTCCATTATTGTGTATTGGGAGTTGAGCGGTGACTCCTAACGTGACGTCACACTACCTTGGCGGTGCGCGGTGCTCAAAGTTCAATCAAATTCAACTTTGTCTTTTCTGATGCTGACCTTTCCAACGTGCAACCAATCAGAGAACAGCTGTATGCTATGTAAGAACAACTGCCACAGTTTCCTGAGGTTTTTTTTTTATTTTCTCCAAAACTTTATTAGCAATATACAAACGTGTACACATACATATAAAAAATGAACTACCAATGAACAAAGAAAGAGAAGAAAAAAATAAAACAAAATAAAACCACTCAGTTTCCCGAGTTGTACGACACAAGTTTAAAATTATGATCTGGGAAAAAAAAAAGGCGCTTGCTTGGCGAAATGTCAGCAGTCAGACAGGGATAGTCAACAGGTTTGAATTGATTGAATTTTCCGACTCAACAAGGTTTCATGGACCCACATTAGCCGTTTATTTATTTATTTATTTATTATTATTTTTATTTTTTTTTCACTTAAGAGCCAGAGCCTTTGTTGCGACGTCCACGGTAACTGTCAACACGTGATTAGCGACGAGTGCTTCGTGTCAGCGTTTGGTTGAGCGGCGCTGCTCAGATCCGCTCATGTACAAGCAGAAACGTTGGCTTGCTGACACAAACAGGTAAACGACATTACAGTTGATAAATGTGTCGTTACTTTCCCTGACTACTGCTTTCTGTGCTTCTCTCTATTGGATGTTGGATGAAAATATTTCCGTCTACAAGGAGTCTGATTGGACAAAGCCTAACCATGACCCTCTTTGACTACTCTGCACCAAGGTAGGTTGGTAGTATTAGCTAAAAAAAAAAAAAAAAAAATTAGCTTATGTTAAAATTAGCTTATCTTATCTAGAATCTTAGCTTAAAAAATATTTACTTAAAAGTAGCATAATCGTGTAAAACTTTACAACTACCACCAAATATGAAGAGACCAGTGTTAGCCAACTTTAGTTAAGTTATTGTACCTTAATATGTCAACTTAAAGTGAGCTCGAAGCTAGCATTAGGTCAAAACGTCACAAAGCTATACAGTTAGCCACATGCTAGCTGCAAGCTCTACGGTTTGCTGTGTTGTGCTTGTAATTTAAATGTATCGTCAGAATACTTTCAACAAAGGCAGTTGGACACGATTTTTTTTTTTTTTTTTTTTGCGTTGCAATACTGTCAGGGCTGCAACAGGAGGAACAGTCCAGATACTAAAAGGTTATTTCAGCTCTGTAAAAACATGAGTTTTTGAACAATTTGTAGACAAGGCTAGGTTGATTGTCACAGAGCTAATATGGCATAATTTTGATGATAGCTTATGTCTTGTCTGACGTCTGTAACGACAAAACCTCTCCCATTACACAGAGTGGATGCATGGAAAGGAGGTATAATGATTTGCAATCCCAGATCAGAAATAAAACAAAAAAAGATTCCAAACAAGATCTGAATAAACCTGAAAACTCCACATGGAGGACCTGCCTTGCCAGGGTATTATTTTCTGGTATGTAGAAAATGGACATGCGCTTTAACTTCTCTTTTCACATTATTGAACAGTAAATGCAACACTAAATTGACACATTAAATTTATAACAGTACAGTTTATTATTACTGTTATGAATCGTGAGAAATAAACAGACAAAATTTTAGTGGCTGTCTTTACAAAATGTACAATACACATTATCTGTATTTGTTGACTGTAAATTTTGGAATATAGGTTATGGCCTTTTTCTTCACCTTTCTTCTCTTTTTGAAAATATGGAATTTCATGTGGTTGTAATATTTTCTATATTGAGCTATGACATTATGAACTGTGTTTGTTCTTTTTTCTTTATGTTTTGTAAATCGTACCCCATATGGTTCTTAGTAGTTAAGAGAAAGGGTGCTTATTTGTACCATCATATCTGAGTAAAACGTGTCAAAATTAAGTATTAGTTAAAATTAAGTAAAAACAGACTTGTACATGAAGTGTTACAGCTGATCCTGGGAAAGTGTGTTGCTTTTTCCAATTTCATGTGATTTTTACAAACTAAAGTTGTTCTGTTTTATTGAAATGCTGAGGAGTTAATGATAAGTTTGAGCCTTTATACTTTAACTGTACTGAGGAAATCATAGGCTGCTTTTCCCCTTCTCTGACAGATTTGCAAGTTGATTTCAAATTTTTATGTTGTGAATGCTTTTCAGTGATAAGAAGAAATCAGAGCCAGTTGTAACTGTTCAGTTAATAAGAAAATTTACATTTGAATTTTAAAGTATATGTTTTTGTGTAATTTTTCTACTTAAATTATGTAGCTGTGCACATGACTAATTATGTTGCACTATGTGGTGGGGTAATTTTTTATTATTCCAGGACTGTGACTTAATTTGGAGCCGTTTGGATAATCTTTTCTTTAAAGAGAAAGATTTGACCAGTAGACTGCACTTGTGGCCATTATGGATTTACCTTATTATTACGATCTTGGAGTCGCCAACCGTAGCTTCACTTTTCTCTTGGTAGTCCATTCAATGTTCATTGATTTTGTATAAAAAAGACTTTTCAAACTTAGCAAATATTTATATATACAGAAAATGCACTTTCCTCCTACAGTACGCTGCTGAATATGATCTTCTGTTGATAACATCTTTAATTGCGACCACTGGGTGTCACTAGATATCTCTGATCAATATCTCTGTACACGCCGTAACCACATTTTTCTGAATAGGTCTTTAATATATTTAAATTCAAATGGTAAATGTTAATCTGATCCGTTTAAATTTCACTTCCCAATTTATGCTTCAGAGACACAGTTGAAGTCAGAAAGTGTGCTTGTGTGTCACCCACTGTGGAACGAGAGCAACGGGTCTCTAGGTTGGTCCCACAGACTTTAGCAGCAGCCATCTTGGAAGTGGTGGTTTCGCCCTGGCACAGTATGTTTTTGTCTGCGGGCATTCTGTTTGCCTTAGATTTGCATCTCTAATTTTTCTTTCTCAGTCTCCTCTTTCTCCCCATCTCCCTTGCCTCTGTTCTCGTTAGCCATGCGGTCTCATTTACAAATGTGAAAAAACAAATGGAGCAAAAAGGAGAAATGGAGAGATGAACCTCCAGCAGAAGAAGGTAGCCCGCTACACACACCTCCTCCGCTCCTTACCCCATACTCTCCTTATCCTCCCTAACTCATTTGAATAAATTAACACCCCTTGATGTCTCATATGCATGCACATAAACTCTTGCAAAGACACATAGATGTGCGCATACACAGTTAAGCAAGCAAAAACACACACAAGTCCATGTGCACACACACACAAACACACACACACTCGACTGTAGGGTAGGAAAGCAGCCAGGAATATATGTCCTGTGCTTTGGTACCTTGTAGACACATGCTCACACACGCACACATCCTCTCACACATCTGCCACAACAATTGCGCATGCTTGGTTAAAGGCAAATACCATCAGTCGACGCCTTCCTCTTAATATACTGCAGCACACTGGTTTGTGATTCATATTAGCCTAATGCAGAGGCTCCTTCATACACAGTGGCATGCAGAGCCAGCTAGGTGGCCCCACTGAGGAAAAAAGGATTCTACACTATTTCCCTTGCCTTTGACCATGGCTATGACTAATACTGACACACAGCTTTGGCTTTGTGAAGACCTCTGAAGTCCATTTTAATATTAAAATACTATTTTAAAGTCTCACAATCTCTCTCTATAGGAGCAGTTGACCCATTAGTATGTAATGTGCCACCTTTTCACCAACCTCTCATCACATGCCACCCTGCACCATCACCACCATCAGCCCGATTCCTGCAGTTCATTCCCCATTCTCATTTAGATTACTGTAACCTTTCAAAGAGCTTAGTAGTAGTGCCATGTTCCCTCTTCCTCTCCTAATTCTGACCTCCTGACCTTGCTGAGGTTTCAGTGGGTTGGAGGCTGTGCATTAATACTATTAGTGCCAATATGGTCCTAGCATGTAGCCAGGGCCTGAGGGGAGCTCTGATTGTCTGAGCATTAACATTAACATCCACATTAGCTGCCTCATCACTCTCTGTCTGCCCCTCATGCTTTCTCTCTCTCTCTCTCTCTCTCTCTCTCTCTCTCTCTCNTCTCTCTCTCTCTTTCTTTCACTCTCTTTCTCTCTGTCTGTCTCTGTCCTGCTCCCCCGTCTTTTCCAGCTATCACCCTTCTTCCTCAGTCAACAAACTCTCTTCCTCTTACTCATCTACTCTCCATCTCTCTTCCTGTCTCCTTCGTATCTCCAGGCAACGATGGAGCAGAGTGATGGGGATGACTCACATGGTGCTGTTTTTTTTTTTTTTTTTTTTAAGTGTTCTGGTGTTGGTGGCAGCCTGTCCTGGGTCCTGTCCTTTGTGACAGTCACTGTAGCTGTCTGGGAGCTGCTTGCCTTTTCTCTGGCCTGGCTGGCCCAGCTCAGCCTGTCAGTCCCCATGAGGATAACTGGCTGACATACAGAACAACCTGCTTGGTGCTGTCAGGGCGACTCGCATCATCTCCATAACCAGCTTACCACATGGCTTTTTGATGTCCTGACAGAGACTATTGGGTGGGGCTTCTGTGTGTGAGAAACTGGTTTTGAGTGTCAAGAGCCTTGGATCCTGTTACAGGAACAGTTTATTGTTGGGAGAAGAGAATGAGTATTAAGGTGCAGAATATGTGCATGTTGAGGCAGATTATATTCCCCCATCTGTCAGATTTAAAAGCAAGAGTGCCCATCTCCCTTACTGCTGTACCTCAGTTCTTCAAATTCACTTGATGCCTCTGCATTTCAGATCTGTGGAACATGGGTTCTGGCTTGCCAGTCGATAAAGCTGCAAATATGTTCATTTATTAAAAAAAAAAAAAAAAAAAAAAAAAAAAAAAAAAAAAAAAAAAAAAAAAAAAAAA
>VXCM01000908.1:147803-171998 GCA_014773175.1 Lucifuga dentata
CATTTTTTTTTTTTTTGTATGTGAGTGAGTGTGTGTGTGTGTGTGTGTGTGAGAGAGAGAGAGAGAGAGGGACAGACAGAGAGAGTAAGTGTGGGGGTGTGTGTGTATTTCCACCTGTTACATAATAGAGAGTGGAGGCAGAGTGTGCTGCCTTGCCTGCCACACTACAGAAGCTCTTCAGTGGGAGTAAGAGAGGCCACAGCTTGTTCAGTTTTATTCATCAACCAGGAATGCTTTTGGTTACTACACTTCTTCCTCTCAAAAACATTACACTACTCAGAGAGAGCAGGAAAGAAGATTTAGAGGGGAGCTCATGTCAAGTAGAATCCGTTGAATGTCAGATAAAGGGCATGACTTGAGTGAACCGCAGGTACAGTTCTTTGGTTGTCTAAAATGTGTGAACAGCAATAGCTCACCCTTGCTGCAACATAAATACACCTGAACGGGCATGTGCAATTGCAGAAGTTGAAGACTGCAAATCTTCACACCCATTGGTTGGTTTGGAGTCCATTTCACTCATCTTCCTTATTTCCTTAAGGATTTTGGTGTTACGTGTAAATGGGCCATCTCTAGAATATTTTAAGTATACAAATTTGCACAGTCTGTGGACATGTTGTGTCTTGGATTGTGTGTGTGTGTGTGTGTGTGTGTGTGTGTTGTGTCTTTGTTATTGGGGAAGGGTCAAAATGGGAACCAAAAAGAGTAGGAATGACGGAAACTCACTGAAAGATATATGCATGAATGCAGTTAATAGAAAATGGAAGAGAGTGAAAATCATCTTATGTCAGTTCACTTTTATGACTGATCCTTGTATTTCACTTTTGTGGGTTTTATAATGCAATGATTCATATGGTTAATATTAGTACATTAATGACATTATGTCATTGCTTTTTTTTATACTATTCATACCAGGCAGGGCAGATATAGAAATAGTCTTTTGAGTGAACCACTCATTCATGTTCATGTCTACACATCAAGAGCTTAAGGGAAAAAAATACTGTGTAGTGGGTTTCTTTATTTCATTTTCAGTTAGTGAGCATTAATGCTATCGACTTATGGAGAGGTTCAGCAGAAAGAAGACGCTAAATGACACCTGATAGTGTCTCTACATCTCAGTTGATACGTTTAAGTTAACAGAGTGCCGCCTACTGTGTTGCGCTTTTGTTTTCTGAGACAGTTCTGTGCTGACCAACGTTTGGTCCGAAGTGTGTGAGCATTGATGAATTTATAGACCATCTCGATCACAGCACTGATAAACACTTTCGTAATAAAGTTTTAATTTTCTTCTCAGCACACATATGTGTGTGTGTGTGTGTGTGTGTGTGTGTGTATATATATATATTTTATTAAGCCATNCACATATGTGTGTGTGTGTGTGTGTGTGTGTGTGTGTATATATATATATTTTATTAAGCCATGCAAGACGATTGTAATGTTTTCCAGAGAAGGCTGAGATAAGCGCGGCAGTATTGATAATGCAGCGTGCCGTCTCAATCTCAATTTCCCCTTGAATGAAACGGGCTGTTCCTCCTCTTCGCTCTTTCTCCTCCTGTTATTTACTTTCGCATGTCCATGTCCATTTCTAGTGCTACAAGTGTGCTAGGGACAATGTTAATTCCACTTTGTATACGCTTCAGTTTCAAGGAAATGATAGCTGATTCATGGAAATTCCTAAATCGATTTGCATGGGAAATGCGCACATTTCCCTTTCCCCGCGGCCGTTTTTTGCAATTATTTGAATAGAAAGACAATTTAAATGACTTGTACTTTTGACTTATACAATTGGTGCACCATTGCTCAGCTCAGCCTGACAGTTAAACGTGTCTACTCTGTTCGCGTAATGCGGAGGTCCCAGCCGTTTCCTTTGGTTCCCCGTGCGTATCTCACCTCTCCATCACGGCGCATCATTAGGATACCGGGGGTGGGGCGACAGCAGCCTGTCCCGGTAAGGGGAGGAGAGAACGGGGAGGAGAGGCGGTACCTTCTCCTCGACTCGCTTCTCGGCGCTGGAGAGTGTGGGACCAGGGCTGGAGAGACCGCCGGGGAGCATCAGCAGAACCAGTCCAGCACGGAGCCTCGCCTGGCCGACCGCTGCGCCGTGCACTTCTTCGGGACTGCACAAAATTCCTGTGAAATATAACTGCTTTTAATGGCATGTGGCTGGTAACTTTACTTCTGCTGTATTCTTTGCAAGAAGGTAGGTTGGAAATGTGTCTGCTCAAGTGTTGCTTGCTGCATGCTGCCTCCTCTCCAGTGCGATGCTAAAGTTGGATCCGCATGTTTATTAGCTTATCAGATTAATTAATGTTGACGGATTGAATTGATCCGGTGTGCCACACAGGAACACAGATATCAGATCTAACGCTTAATAACCTTTGGAGGAAGACTGATAACTTTTTGGTGATGTTTTGAAAGGATGTTTTTCTGTTCAGCCTTATTTTTCCTTCCAATCAGTGCTGAGATTTCTCTTGCGCTCTCAGTGTCTTATTTAGATTAGCTGATAATGATGATTAAGAAAAAAATGAAATAGGCTTCTTATGTGCATAAAATCAGTGCACACCTAATCTGAGTGACCACTGTGAAAACGACAGTGATCTCTAAAATGCAGAATGTGTGAAGATGAAAAAAGATGAGGGTATTTGCATTTGCATGATAAATATGTGGAGGTGTCGTGAATATGGAGGCTGTTGAATAGGAGAGGCTGATGAGGACCTGCAGGCGCGCAGACGGATAGACGGCGACCTCAAGCAGGGATACTTGCCACAGCTTTAGGGTATTTACGCGCAAAAGTCCAAGGGGGCAGAGGACTTCATGTATTTAGTGACTTTGCTGTCCCATCACAAATAAGATGTTGAAGATGTTAGTGTGCTTGTTGGGGGGGGGTAAGAGGAAGCAGGAGCAAATCCTCTATCAGTTCATTATTTTGTGAGGAACACTAAAATAGTGCATTGCATCTTTAAAGGTCAGTTTGGACACGTTTGTCTCTGTGTGTGTATGTGTGTGTGAAAAAGTGCTGTGCTGGTGTGTGGCAGCAAGGGTCAATACATTTTATGAGAGACGTGTGAAGTGATGCTGGGGGTATTGAGCGTTGGCCTTTAATTTGTAGATAATGTGTCCCTGCTGGATATTTTACCTCGTTTCAAAGATGAGGCCATACATTCTAGTTTATTTCCTTTTGTGAAATGCAGGGGTGTCAGTGTGTGTGTGTGTGCGCGTGCGCGTGCGTGTGTGCAGACTCAGTTATCATCCCTGGTCTAATTATTCATCCACCATTTTCTGTGGCACCAGATTCTGCTGATTGGCTTCGCTCTAAATACTGCAGATGGAAGAGAACGATTCAGATTGTCTTTAAATATAACGTGTCCAGTTGTTCTATCAGTCATAGAAGGATGAGCGAAATATCGGCTGCATTTACTTCGCAATAGCCAAATTATGACAAAAAAAAAAAAAAAAATTAATTTTCACACCCTTTTTCCCACATTTTTTAAATACAGCGGTCTGTAAATGATGCATCTTGCAAATCCTTATTAGATAACGGATTTTGATTAATCTGGATTATTTATAATTGCAGACAGAACATTTGATGGACCTGGTTTCCATCACTGGCCTTGGCAGTGCCCTCTGCCACACTGCAGCTGCGGCGTGGACTTGTGTGCTTTTTGTTGTGCGTAATTGGATTACAGGGTCTATTTCGATTATACACACTGTACATCGCCCTGTCCCGTGACTGAACGAGGTGTGTGTGTGTGTGTGTGTGTGCGCGCGCGCGCGCTGTAAGGGGAGGAGGGATGGGGGCTGTAAGCAGTCACTGGAGCGGAAAGAGTGCTTGAGATGGGAGAGATGTAGATAACGCAGTGGAAAATAAACTTCCATTTTCCCTTGTTTTTCAACGATACGTTCCTTTCATTTTGCACTAATGGATTGTGTTTTATCATGTTTATGTGGCTGGTGTAGATTTTAGACATGTACATTAAAAAAACTTTATTTTAAAGGAATGGTAGGTCTATTATCATACATGCATATGCATTAATACTGCGTATTTTCCTGAGTCGGCCGCGCCTCCTGGAATAGCACAATTCTACGCTTATTATTATTATTATTATTTTATTATTTTACATTAATATGAAAATAAATTTGACGCCAAACGATTATATATTTTAAGAGCTTTTTTCTTTATTTTTTTTTTAATGATCATTAATTGGACATTGAGCTGTTACTGAGCAAATGTTTAGTTTGGTTTGGCTACATATCAGCACACCTGCATCCATGAGTAAGGGAGGGGAAGAAGGAGGGGGGGATAGATGGATTCATAGAGGCAGATGAAGGAAGAGGAATACACTCATTCTTCTTTGTCATGGTGTGGGAGGTTGCTTGTCATTTCATGGTAATGAAAGGAGTTAAACTCATCCGAGGACTGGGTGAGAATGTGTGGTTTTAGGCCTGCGAGGCCAGAGCAGGGCCGGACAAGCTGCTAAAGGTTGAAGTAATTATTACATTTAGTACTGTATATTTTCAGTTCAATTAGAAAATAAGGATGGTCGGTTTAGTGTGGAATTTAAGGAGGTTAAACCAGCAATTTTACTAATTTCAAAAGAAAAATGCTCGGAAGTGATCGAAATAGATTGAGGATGCTTTGCTGTAATTATTTCATCAATTAAACTGATTCCGTTTTTATCCAGTTTTGGTAGACAGGGCCACTGCGACGCACGGACACTCCACATTTAACAGACTGTCATGTGTGCGTGGCATTCAACACATGCGTCTGACTGCTGTGTTTTATCCTCTTTATTTACACCAGGTGTGTGTGTGTGGTCTGTCAATCTGTGTGTGTCGATGTGGTTAGTTAAAATATTTTAGTCAATGGTTATTCATGGAAGCTTTTTCAGCAAATTTGTATATTCTGCTATATTATAAGAACACTTGGCTTTTCTTATTCCGTTGGGGTCTCCTGTTTAGTTTTGAGACAGCCTCTGGACCCACGATCCACGGTGTTGCAGACCATAGGCGGTGTGTAAAAAGAGATATCCACCAGATGAGAAGTGGGTTGGAGGGGGTGCCCGGTAATTGCGGTATGAGTCAGACTCGGATGGCTACTAGACTTCACCCGCATGATGCACCGTGAGTGTGTTGCGTCTGGATAGTCTGAATTAACTTCTTCCATTCCGACAATGCTTGAAATACACAGCCGGATCATGTAATCTTACACCACTTCGCTCATTAATGTCCACATCAATTAATTCTGAATCTAAACACGTGACAGCAGATAGCTCAAAGCCCACTAAGGCCTCCGTGTCTCTGTCAGCATTATCCCGCGTTATTTCTCGAAGTCCCGCCGTGCCTGCACAACTTGTCAGTTTCTTGGAGGGAGACAGCGACAGTATAATAGCTACATGTCACTCTCAGGTTAACTCGCCTCCCTCGTTGTGCTTCGGCGAGCAAAGCCTGTTTTCATTGTCAAGTGTTTGCGCTGTGTGTTTGGCAGTTGAATAGTGCAACACAAACACGTCCACCTGAGCAAGTCATTTGGTCTCGTATTTGGACTAAACGTTTTATTTATCTCGTAACAAATTGATGATGTGATTGGATAATTTCAGTTAAGGCCTGAATCAAACTCATTAACAGGTAGATTTTCATTTTGCATAGGAAAAATTAGAATTCAAAATTTTATTAAATGAATAAACCCATATGAAATGAGTTGGGCATATTCAGTTATTACGCATTATTCTTACTTAGACATTTCCATTCACCGGAGAGGCTGTAATGTCTGGCGATTTATCGTTGTGGAGCAGTAGATGATATAGAATTCAAAAACGTTTTCGCAAAGAGAAGTGGAAAGTTGACCGCTCACTCAACAGGTATTACGCACAGCAGCGGTGACCGGTAGCGTCCGCCCTCTCCGTTACGTACGGAGAAAGAGAGGTGGACAAGTCTTCAATAAGAAAAAACAAAAACAAAAAACAAGCAAACAAAACAATCACACTCTAGCAACACCCAATCAGCTCTCTCTCACTCCGCCTCCCGCTCCTGCTCTGCTTACTATCAAACAATTTATGGCCCCGTCTCTGAGGGAGAATGGAAAAAATATCACTACAAATCTGACACCCACTTCAACAGCGAAATCATCCTTTTGAAGTGAGAGTGTGATTTCTGAAATGCTGAAATGGCTGCCTAATATTTTACTGACACTGCATAAAGTGTGTATAGGGGTTGTTTACTGTGTGTGTGCGCGCGCGTGCGTGAGGGAGACAGTGACTGTGCAGGCATCGTGTAGAGACTATTCACATCCTTAATATCGTGCAATGGTGTTTTTCTTCTTGACTTCTGCAGTGTTCCGCCAAGTGAGCTGACACCATGTTAGAAATTATTTTCTTTCTGACTGCATACAAAAGCAGAGAGACACATTGTCATGCCAACCTAATGCATATCTCAATCTAGAGTCATTGTAAATTGTAAATGAGCAGCAGCCTCTATCGCACATGATCATATCTATTACCTTTTATGTTCTGCCATTTTTGTAACATTATTCCAAAGATTTTATTGTCACCGACTTAAGTGCTTCAGCGGTTTTTTGTATTAAATGTGCTTTGTGTACTGTTATCTGTAGTGCTACATGGTTCACCATATACAAATGTGCTTGCTTAAAAATGTACTATACGTGCAATTTAAAATGTATTTATGTGACTGTGTGCTTGAAGGAGAGCGCGAGAGAGAGAGGGAGAGAGAAAGGGAGGGATTTATGGGCCTGTTTTTCTATGCGCGTGATAGTATGAATCTGCGTGCGTGCGTGCATGTTTGTGTGTGTGTGTATGTGTGGCTCGTGCGCATCAGAATGAATGTAGATGAGACAGAAAAAGCTGCATTATGCATAGCGGTTCACCATCGGCAATATCCTTGCTTCTCTAGCATACATATTCATTCTCCATTTTCATACCCACTGCAAAAAATGGGAAGAAAAAGTGCAAGTGTATTTGTGTGTGTACAGCAAAGAATGAAGTCGAAAGCAGAAAAAAAAACGGGGTAAAGCAAAAGTGACAGTATAAAGGACCAAATATAAAAAAGATTGATGTTTCAGGGTATTTCACCCAAAATCACTTTGACCTTCTTCACTGTAAATCAGTGCATCTGGGCTTGAAGAAAGGAATCAAAATATATAAGGGAGGAGGCACTCTTAAATGGATGAATGCTGCTCCTCTCCTCTCCTCTCCTCTCCTCTCCTAGGGAAGGGTGGAATGAGAGCTCCAGGCTATGAAAGGACTCTGTTAACCATCAGAGGTTAATATGCTGCCCAAATAAAGGAGAAAAACTATCTTGTTGTGCTCTGTTTATATGTTGCTTCTCATGAAATGTTCAAAGTGATTATGATATTTGACTGCTGCTGTCTCCTTAGTTTTCCTGTGTTCATCTCTCAATTTCTTTACTTATGGAAGGTCTTCATAGATCAGATATTATATATTATATACTATAAAGTATATAATATATTATATATATTATATACTTTATTGTGGTTTTAGGTTAGTTGGTCTTGAACTTCATTTTGCTTTGCTCTTACAAAAACAACTCTATCACAGCAGACATGACTAACACAACTCAGCTGCAACCCAGGATCCCCTTATGCCAAGTTACAAAGTGTTGGCAGTTTGTAGGCAGATGCTTCCTCTTCTTAACCTCCACTTCACACACTGTTCCTTTCTCCTCCCGTTTTGAAGTTTCTCACCTTATATAACTTCACTGTGAAAAAATACTGATGGCCAGTGTCATCATCACAGTCTTCTCTGGAGGCCATCATCTCTGTTGCGTGGACTGAGGGTTGCTTCTGTGTTTGTGTGCACACGTGCATGTGTCTACGTAAACTCAGTGACCTGAATTCATAACGCAGGACAAAGTGATTACCTTTTAGAACTTTTTACACTGACTTTGACTTGTTACA
Source organism: Lucifuga dentata (assembly GCA_014773175.1). Taxonomy (NCBI): domain Eukaryota; kingdom Metazoa; phylum Chordata; class Actinopteri; order Ophidiiformes; family Bythitidae; genus Lucifuga; species Lucifuga dentata. The sequence goes on from VXCM01000908.1 coordinate 155,731, forward strand.
CCTGCACTTTTTGATTTTGATTTTTGAGGCCATTTTTGACAATATCAAAGTAAGTTTTTAGTGTTATTTTTACAAATTATCTTTCTTTGTGACATTATTATTATTATTATTATTATTATTATTATATTTTTAATCAATAATAGGATAATATTATGTTTTTATGAGAAAAGATGATAACACAGTCCTGCTTATGTGGTGATTTTGGTTTTCATTTGTGGATGCTTTCATGGACAGAAAAAAAATAGTTTTTGTCATGAAATATGTTTCTAAAAATAGCACTTGTCATTAGAGAGAAGCAGGTTTCTTCCTTATATGCTCAAAGTTAAAAAAAAAAAAAAAAANTAAAAAAAAAAAAAAAAAGCTTTCACACATCCTCACCCATTAGTGTATTTTAGTGCTATCCATGGTGCTGAAAGTGTAGCTCAACCTAGTAGTCAAAGTCTTTGACATAGATTCATTTGGTTAGATGGATTGAATTGGACCTGAATTCAGATTTTTTTTTTAACCCAGAGGATCTGCTTCAATTTTAGCTGGTAGACAGGAGAGCACTCTATGTCCACAGTATCTCTCCTTTGCTACTCTCGCACACACACGCAATTGCAGTCACATGCCTTGCACATGCATTCAGCTAGTAATCACAGAATTTTCTTGCATTACCACACATTTCAGGTTTGCTGTTGGCTTAATTTGACATCAAAAACTGAGGTAGGCATTTAACATTAACTTCTTTATCCCTCTAACCTTAACAGACACAAGCACACACACACACTCACTCACTTGGTTGCATCTAAACACCTTTGCACCTGAGAACCTCAGCCCAACCAGCCACCTGTGTCCTGTCTACAATATTGCACTCCTGCTGGCCCCCCTGATCTTTCCTTCATATCCACACCCATACATGCATGGGTGTGGGAGATCTGCCTCCCATGGTAGTGCGATTACTGAGTGAATAGACTGAGTGTGTGTTAAATGTGAAAGGAGATTATGTGGGTTTAACTCTCTGCGTCTGGCATACAGATTCCAATCACATATCATAGATTGTCCCGTGTTTCAGGAAAGAAAAGAAGAGAAAATCTTCTCTCTCTCTCTGTCTCTCTCTCTCTCTCTCTCTGTCTGGGTTGGTATTTAGAAAAGGTGAGAAATGGTGATGGATGGGAATCAAAGAGTAGGACAAGTAACTCAGAAAGATAAGAAGGATGCATGAAGGAACAGACAACAGACAATAGACAATAGAAAAGAGAGTGAAAACCATCCTTATGTCAGTTTAGATTTATTCCTAATCCCCGTATTTCACTTTTAGGCTTTTTCTCATCTATGATTCATGACATTATATTAATGTCATTGTGTCATTGCTAGTTACCATTTATACTAGGCAGGACAGATATAGAAATCATCTTTTGTATGAACCATTCATTCATATTCTTGCCTATTAAGATCTTAAGAACAAAAATGTGTGGAAGAAAGATGGCCAGTGGGCTTCTGTATATCATTTAATAAATGGCTATTAAAGATATCTATTGATGCAGAGGATCTGTGGAAATTAGAGGCTAAATGATGTGATAATGTCTTTATATCTCCATTGACGTGTCTTAGCCAACACCGTATTTTCTCCCGGCACAGAGAGAACTAAAGAGATAGGGATAATCCAGGCATTGTTGACACAATCCAGGAAAAGGGATTAATTAAGTATCATTGTCTGAGTAGAAAATTCTTTAGCTCAGGGCACAGCATCTTCCCCTGGCCTCCAGCCAAGCTGAGCTCAGCATTTCTTTGTACTCCTCTACCCCCCAACCCCCATCACCCCCACTTATCCTATGCACACACACACATACACGGACAGTTTAAAAGACACCTCCTTAACCAGTTCAAGACTGGAAGAGAGCATTTTAAAAGAGGATATATATGGTGGTCTATCTCCCCTAAGACACCGTAACCATCATCATGTGTGCCACAACAGAGCAAACAGCAGTGATATCCAACTAACTCCACCTCTGCAGACCTGTACGACTATAGATAGGCTTTCTTTGACTTGAGTTGGGCTGAAATGTGCAGAACTTATTTTTCTAATGTCTGTGTGAATACTGTTTTCCTGGATGTCAGAGGATATCAACAGAAAAGACAGAGGTGGGCGGATGAGGGGGAATTTTGAGTTGTGTGACCCATTTTCCCTATTGAGAGGCATATTTCTAATAGTCTCCCTGGACATATAGGTTAGCTTTATAGTATAATGGTAATATATATATATATATATATATATGATAAGAAGGCTGGCNAGGTTAGCTTTATAGTATAATGGTAATATATATATATATATATATATATGATAAGAAGGCTGGCTGCCTTGTAGCACACAGTAGTATATGTGGGTCTTTGTGCAAACAAATGTGCCAGATTTGTAATATTTTTCAGTAATACCTATGAAACTGCAAATTAACCTATGAAAAACTATTGTTATCACATCTCTACAATATGTTTTAAGCTAAAAATACAACCTAGCATGAACAAAACACATATGGAATATGAAAAACAAGGACATTTTAGGGGATAAGTTATAGTCTATTGACATGTCCATTCTGTGCTTTCAGATGAAATAACACTGAAGATGTACTTCATTTGAATTAGTAATTAACTGAATAGATCTTTTTTTTTGTGAAGCTAAATTAGCTCAGGTTCATGTTGCTTGGTCAACATTTTTTTTTAAGTAAATGTTGCCATAAATTGAAACCTTTTTGGCAATCACTTGCCAATTTTGCAAAAAAAAAAAAAAAAAAANAAAAAAAAAAAAAAAAAATATCACAGATTCAATGTGCCAGGATAACCTGAGAAACACTTAGTGCAGCTGATAAAATAATAATGACAAATCATAAACCACCTTATACCTTGTAACTTATTACAATAGTACAAATGTTAATAAAGAGTAGAGATGGACATATTCTAACTTTGCTGAGAAATACTGATACCATTTTAACTCCCTTCTGCAATTAATATTTTGACTGTGCATATATTATGTTGTGATATTGTTGTGTTATATTTGAATCAGCAGATTGTCTCTGCTTCTTAAGTGTTAATGTACTTTTATACTGAAAGTCAAGTTTACTGTTTGTTCATGTTATTTTATTCAATGTTGGTAAAATTGTTTATGAAGACATCCAGTTATCAATGTTGTGCACAAATGACATTGTAATTATTATAATGTACTTTGACTGTATCTCTGACAGGCTTTCTCTGATATTAGAATTACAGCTGTATGTTTGTACATGTACCAACTAACCACCTCTGTCTGTCTTTCTCTTGTACCAGTCAACAGTGAGGATGTTGTCTCTACTCGGCTGTACTTTGTGAACGCCTCCCTGCAGCGGGTGACCTTCTCCAGCTCGGTGGGGGTGTCCCTGCCCTGCCCTGCGGGCGGCGCCCCCCATGCCGTCCTGCGCTGGTACCTGGCCGCCGGAGACGACATTTACGATGTGCCCCATATCCGCCACGTGCATGCCAATGGCACCCTCCAGCTCTACCCCTTTTCCCCCTCAGCCTATAACAGCATTATTCATGACAACGAGTACTTCTGTACTGCTGAGAACCAGGCAGGCAAGATTCGAAGCCCCAGCATCCACATCAAAGCAGGTAAGAGTGGATAGAATAGATGCAGACTGGGTCAGCAGTCAAAAGGATAGTTTAGATTTTGGAGAACAAAGTTTTTCTATTGTTCAGAGTTAAAGTTTTTGATGCCTTTTGTTTTGTCTCTGTGTACAACCTATCTTAGCTCAGTTTCTGAATGTGTGTTGGCTTAAGTAGTGTCTCTCTATCTAAGGACATTTTCAGACCTGTAGTGCACTTGCTCTGGTCTGAATCAGGGACTAAATTGTCACAATGCTGCATTTAGTAATTGATTTGGTTTGTTTACACACGGGAAAAAAATCCAATTGGACGAAAATATATCAACAAACGTCATGTGAGAACACTCGCTCTGCTCATTTGTCAGAATTGTCTGGCAGCGGGAGCAACAAATTCAAAACAAGAAAAAGAAAAAATATGATAACTATAACTGATAATTAAATAATTATTATGATAACTAAATAACATGGAACAAAAATGGAATTGGGATATTTTCCTTATCATAATCATTTCATCAAGATACCAAGAAAACTATAAGAGCAGAAGCTGGATTTGATATCTAGACAACATTTGAAAAACCGCCTGTTGCTTCATATTATGTGAAGATGCTCTACCTTTGGAACAGGAAAACGGAGTACATACTGAGCCTATACAACCATACGTTAACCTACATGTTCATCTGAAGACATGTTAAGTAAGTTTGATATGTTACAACCATTTCACGTCCGTTTCATCCATTTCATTTGCTATGTCTAATCAAAGGTGTAGTTTAACTGTGGTAAGGTTTGTTTTACGCTCAACGTGGTTAATGGTTTTAAGTTGGGGATATCTAGCATCTAACATTAAACAAACTTTTACCACAGTTGTAGTGAAGCGTCCGCCACATGCAATCCTCTCTGGTACTCGGTCAATCAATATATTTCCTCACAGTTGATTGAGAATTAGTGCAGATCATGTTCTCAACACAAATGAACCACTCCAAAGTTTGATTGGAATCGGACCGAGACCACCTGCTCCAGGTGGTTTTAGTGCAGACCCGAGTTCAATTGCTGTTTTTACATGAGTCCAAACGAACCAAATGTAAGGGAGAAACACTCCAAGGTCCAGAACAAACTCTCAAAACGAACTAGGTGTGAAAACGCCCTAAATACACACAGGGACATAAAAACAGGCATGATTACTTCAAAGTCATATACTCTACAAACTCTGTAGTAGCACTAAGATGTGCTAAAAGTGATACCTCCTTCTAGCCAATCCCAAATATTTAACATTTGTCTTTCCAAAAATTAATGAATGCCCAGCTGGGAGTAAAAACAGTCATATAACATCTAACAGAATATAACAGTCATATTGGCGTCCTAACCCAGTAACTTCTGTCAGTGGGATGAAGTATCTCAGAGCAATGTAGCCTGACCCTGTGCATTCAAAATCCACCAGAAGACAGACACAGACAGTTGGTCTGGTGACCTGCCGACACCCCCTGCCTAAGTCACTGCTGGGGAGTGGAAGGAAGGTGTTACTNCACACACACACACACACACACACACACACACACACACGCATCTGACCAATGTGATGCACACTGGATGCACATGTACAACAGTGTGTATGTGTGTTCATAAGCATTTGCACACACACACACACACACACACACACACACACACACACACACACACACACACACACACACACGGCACATGCACACTCACTTACATGCACACCAGCCTGTGCATAGCTCATGCCAGCAAGCCTCCTGTCTCCCAGTCTCTCCATCTGTCCATGGACTGGAAAGTCCCCCTAACTACACACACTTACACACAAAAATGCTCACATGAAAACACACACAATCGCACACACAGAGCCATTTTCGTCAAGCTGGCCTTGGTGTTTTGTTGCCAGCTCTTTGTCAGGGTGTTTTGGCAGGAAAGATTTTGGAGAGTCAGCTACAGACATTGGAAGATGTGAACCAAATCATGAAAAAAGTATTTTTTCAGGTCATTTCTATGGAAGCCATGCTGATAGCCAGGCAGACATTTTGACTGAGCTGATCAGTGCTGCATGAAGAGAGAGTGGCTCACTCCCCTGATTATGTATATGACCAAACTCATTCTCCAAAACGCTGCAAGACTCCTTTCTTAACCTCCACACACACACACACGCATCACGCACACACGCACACACGCACACACACACCCATCCATATGGTCTGTGTGGTCCCTAGAGGGGGGACAGTCCCTCCAGCGTGAGAGTGACCTTCTAGCCAGCTTCAGTGTTGGGATGACCTTCCTTCCCAAATAATTACAACAATTAATCAATTAAATGCTGAGGCAACCACAAATCCACAGCTCCATAAGCAGGGCTCATGTGCATGTATATGTACCTCATTACCTCCACAGTCCTACAACACATACACACAACCCTGCAGTTGCCATGGGCGACAGAGGCGTGAGCAGTAGGGTGTGGTACGTCCTGTCTCAGGTGGCGTAGGAGAATGATGACAGCTGACAGCTCACAGTGTGACACCCCTCTTCCCTTCCCTCTCTATCTCTCCCCCTTCTCTTTCTCTCTCTCTCCATCTCTCTCTCTCCCCATCTATCTCTCTCTCTCTCTCTCTCTCTCTCTCTCTCTCTCTCTCCTTTTATCATCACATCTCTCTCCATCCCTCCCCCTCTTTCTCACCCTCTCTTAGGCATGCTGATTGTGGTCCAATAATAGCACTAGCACCTGCCTGGATAGCTCTACATTTATGAAAATCAGTATGTGGGTTGCTTGTTTTTCTGTACATGTTTTTATTTCATTGTCACCAAATCTAGTCTCCTATGTTTGTTTTTACTCTGCTTCTTTCATAACATCTTTCTAAGTGGATTCTTATTGTATAAAATATCCTGCTTTTTGTAAATAGCTCTTTGCTCCAATATCAATTCTTACTCTGTATCTGTATCAATGTCACTCAGATTTTGGATCTGGTCTTTCATGCCACTGCCACTAAGGTCACTGTCATCATTATCTGAAGGAACCATACAGCAATTTTCTTACTATAGTCCTTTATCCCAGGGAGCATCATTGTGTATATTTTCTGTAAACATTAGTGAATTTGCTTCCAAAAGAACTATGTAACACCAAATTAGTTTCCCTAATTGTGTATATTCCAAAAGAAGCGTAACTGTGCAACATGAGCAATACCAATTTTTCTATACATTACAAAGTCCATCAAAATCCAAGTTATTCCTTCTATTTTCAGTCACAGTGTTGCTTACAAACCAGATCACAGACAGTGTAATAATTTTTGAAGTGATAATGTATGGGGTTGATCTGAGGGTGTGTTGTGATGGAATGACAGCATGTCCAAGTTGTACCTTGCTTTTCACCAGGTGAATGCTAGGATAGCATCCAGCCTTCCATGACCCTGCACAGGCTAAGTGGGTACAGAAAATGGATGGATGGGATATGAGTCTGAGGGTCAGACAGGTTTTACTTTTAGAATATGTTAATCTTACCTGTGTAAAGGTTGTTTCATAGAGGCAGTAACTTCTGCCCAATTGAGATATGAAAGATATAAATGTACTAGTATTTCTTGATGTAAAAATAATGCAATGTGCCCTAAGTTTGTAGTCCTCACTTTATAAGTGAAGTAGTGTTCACCTCAGCTGTCAAACCCAATATTATCAAAGAAACAAGTCCAAGAAAATCTATTTCACATTGACAAAAAGATTCAATAGTAAGCCATTTACCTCAACCCCTGAAGCAAAGCTTGTGTGTGTGTGTGTGTGTGTGTGTGTGTGTGTAAGCAGTTTGGCTGCTGGTGTCATTGGTTAAAATAAAAGGCCTTCCTCTCCTCTCCTCTCCTCTCCTCTCCTCTCCTCTCCTCTCCCATTGCATTGTTTCTTCATTTTATTTTGACGGACACCTCAGTGTTGCCCTCCCAAAGCATTTTGCTTCTTTTTCACTTTCTTTTTGTTTGGATATATAAATCACTTTCACATCACTTTCACTCTTAAAATGAAAGTACACTTTAGAACATACAGTGAGTCATTGCAGTTGCTGTGTACCAAGGCTATAGCTAGTTAAATATGACTTTGGTTTTGCATGAGACATAGGGTTTGTGTTTTTGTCTAAATAGCACCTTATACAAATTTCATACAAAGAAATGAGGACATCTGCTCAGTGTGCTCACCTCATCTTCCCTTTGTCCCAAACTTAAACCCATGCAGGCCTGGGCCAAGACAGCAGGTGTTTAGATCCATCTGACCTGCTCTTCTCTCTTCTCTTCTGACATTGCTTTATTGTAAAGAGCATCCATAAATCTGTGAAAATGCTGCTTTTCTTGTTTTGTCAATTTGTTAAAGAGACCTGCATTGTCTACCCTTTCCTTTTTCATACATTTTTATCATTTTTCTTTTTGTCCATCTTTCCCCCTCTCTGCGCTTTTGCTGCTCGCTTTATGAATAAGTAAATGCAGTATTTGGTTTCCCTGTCGTTAATTATTGAAGCGACAGTGATACAGGACTTGCCTCCCAGTGCGCCCAGTGCACCAGACCCATGTTTTAGCTCGTTCCTAGGCAACCAGGCTGCATATAGTCAGGCATCAGTAACATCCTAATGATTGTGCTGCGCATGTGATGAGGGGGAGTGCAATTTACACACAAATCAGTTGAGCTACCATTTGCATCCTGTCACAAGGCCTAAGAGAATGAATATGTAATGCTTTTTTCTCTGTTTTTATATATATCTATATATATATATATAGATATATATATATATCAATCGATCGATCCATCCATCTGTCTGTCTATCTTGTAATAGGAACGTGTTAAATGACAATGCTGTGATCACCCAATACCTCTTACTGGAACTTGTTAGATGGTTGTGTACAAGGGCGTACAGGGCACCATACAGGGCATATTGACTGTTTTCAATAGATTAATCAGCACACTGTAAGAGGTTATCTATATGACATAGAGAAATAGAAGGTGGGATCAAAACACAGGAATTGAGGTGACCATGACTGTGTTTGAACTCCAATATTCTGAGGTGAATTGACAAATGGGGAGTGTCATTACGCCAAACAATCAGATGCTGTCAAACAGATTTTAAACACTGAGAGGCTCAGTGGGCATTGGGGATTTTCCCCGTCATTGACAAGTGGCAGCAGAGTCAATCAGAGAGTAAATAAATGATTGAAAGAATTGGCTTGGCCACAACAGCTGAGGCTACTGAATCGATTCTGCCTATTGATCTGCAGGTAGTTGGCATCAATGAGAAGCAAGAGCTCTTTCAATGAAGAGTTGAAATGAAGACTTGATTGGAATTATTTGTCCTTTCATTTCGATTTGTTTAGCAAATGAGACTTCACCTCACATTAGTGGCCTCTGCATTGGGTGACTAAATTAAGAAGTCATGGATATGCTATTAAGAGTATATCTTGCTGCAATCATTTACTTTTCTAAAGTACTAGTAGCATAACAACAACAATAATATTGTGAACATTGGTCAGTGGGTTGGTATTTCAAAAGCCCAAAATCCCATTGTCCCATTTGCACATTGTCTGTGTTTGGCAGGGTCGCATATATATTTCAACGTTTTTGCTTGAATATTCCCTGCTTAGTCCAGCCTTAGCTCCTTCACAAGCCAGAAGAGAAGAAAGGTTCCAAGGTTCAACCAATTATGAAAAAGTAGAACAATGTAAAAGCAATGGGCAGAATCAGACAAAGACTTTGGAGATTAAACCTCAGACTTAAAGGTGAAAGACTCCCCACCATTTGGACAAGGACACTGGCTTTGGTTCCACTGGGTTCCAGTGACAGTGGCGGCTGGCATAAAGCATTATTAATGACCAAGGAAACTGGCCTTCAGGCTAGGCGTTAATTATATCACTGGAGAGCTGGGGGAGAGAGAATGGACACACAGGAAGGGTGGGGCCACTCCGTGTTGTGTATGTGTGAATGTTTGTGAGTGTGTATTTTACATTGTTAAGCCATTACTGTCCTCATTTCTAAGAGAAGCGTGGTTGAATGGCTGTGATAGATTGTTTTATATTGCTATAGCAGAAAAGACACATTTGAAATGTGCTTTTTATTGCTCTTTTTAGTCTTTTTTCCCCCTTCACGTCAAAGTTAAAGTTACTAGAGAAAACAGTTGAGAAAGTTTTGGTATAAAGTAAATTTATACCAAAAATACAAAAAAAAGATAGTGGAACTTAAAGGACTACACCAGAGATTTTACATGATTGAGTCCAATAAATACAATCTGCATACATGTTACATAACTGTCAAACATTTTCAATACATACTACTGGAACATAAATGTTTGAATTTTGTTTCCTACCTTCCAGGCTGCCATTGGTTTCAGTTAATTCCAGTATGCTATAAAAATGAATTTGTAGAGATTTGAAACATGCTTAACCAAGCATCTATTATATTTGTCATTGAGGTAACATAATTTTATCGATTTTAACATGGATTCAACATGGAGCTACACAGAAGAACATGTATGTGACCACCAGGGAATATATAGTTGCAAGAGAAGACTGCTTTTACCGAGAAATTAAAACGACTGGGCCTTTACAATCATGCGTAAGTGTTAGCAGGTGAAACGTTGAATTTTAAGGTGGATGTATTACTTGAACATTTTATTTTGAGAGATTAGGCAATTTGGCAAAATAAAATGCAAACTAAAATATAGTTTTATGTTTTGGAAAATGGCTGGCAGTACCTTAATGTGTATGCGGGTAGTATTTATTTTTGTAAACATGCAAAATCACTGTTATGGTCCTTTAATCCAGCAGAATTTCACAGTTCAGTTTTCTTTATTTAAACAAAACCCATGCTGTTGATTCAGCATTTCACATTTCCCATTAATGTAAAGGTGACAGAATTAACTGGAGAGTGAATTTCTTTTTTCTTTTTTTTTTCTTTTTTTTAAGCTACAGGCTACTGTTTTCATCATTAAGCCTGTCTTCATTGCCACCATTCTCTCTGGCACAGTTTCATAACCTAGTGCTCTGCATGCCAAATGCAGGGGTGGGGTGGGGGGGGTGTTTTTGAGGCCTGGCGCCTGTATGTGACAGTTTCATCAGCTGTGAGCAACCCCTCCACTCCTTGCCGTCTCAAAGCATCTGTGGTGTTGTTCTTTAAAAGGCCAAGGGCCACTCACTCTGCATTCCCTTCAATGCAGCTCCAAGACAGCCCTCCTTATAATCATGCTATGACTTTTAATCTAGGGCTAAAGAGAGTAGCACTGACCTGGTGTAGTTGAACACAACACAAGTTTCATTATTAGACCTGCACCTGGTTTTTCTGTGGGTTAAATGGCTCAGGAAGGTCAAACTTTGTCCTGATGTGTAGTAATGAAGAGCCATATTTTCAGTCTAATCTTTGCCATTAAATGTACCTCCACCAAGGATTTTATATTTTATATTCTGGATGCAGAATATAGTCCAAATCCCTTCAAAATGTAATCACTTCTTCCTCTCAACATTTTCTATGTGCCCCCCCCTCCAAATTTCATCAAAATCCATCGATAACTTTTAGAGATATGCTGCTAAAAAAACAGGCAGTCATCACATAACCTTCTTGGTGAAGGAAACATCGCTCACTATTACCACCAACCAATCTCTGCCCTAAATTCAACTAACCTGCTTTTCTCTACATTCTAGTGTTCAGGGAGCCCTACACAGTGCGTGTGGCTGACCAGCGCACCATGCGAGGTAACGTCGCTGTGTTCAAGTGCCTCATCCCTGCAGCTGTCCAGGAGTATGTCAGCGTGGTGTCCTGGGAGAAAGACACCGTCTCCATTGTCCCAGGTAGGAAATTCATCCAACCTCATCCCTACAGATGTATTAACCTTCTATTTGATAAATAACTAAAACATAAACAGCCAGTCTGCAGACAAAACCAGTCACTCTTTGTAGCTTTGTTTTTTGCAAGTCTGCCTTTCCTGCTGGTCTAAATGTACGCACTTGTTTTGTGTGATTAGTCATTGGAAATGAGAAATCTGGCCCATTATTTTTAGACTGAACAAAGGGTTGGTCAGTATTCGAACAAACAATCTTTGCATGCTACCTTATTATAATAAGCATTTTCTCCTATTTTTCATGATCGTGGACCAATCAACAGTAATCGATTTAATGGTGTCAGTGGCAACTCCTGTTTTGTCAGGAAGAGAAGGGTGGAGAAGGTAAAAAATGGTCCATTCATTCAAAAGGAAGTCTGATGAAATGGCCTTTGCCTGGCACATCGCTGACTCCTCACTCACTCACTGACAACGTTGTGGTTAATAGTTGTGTTACAGGGATAAATCAAGCATTAGTAGATGTGTGTGTGTGTGTGTGTGGGCAGGATGGAGGGGTGTGTGTGTGGGGCTGGGGGGGGTTGTAATTTGATGAGTGATGGATCTGTTTAGCTGCTCATCACAGTCATCCAAAAAGAGCAGCCACACCTCCAGGGCTGTGCTGTGTCACACACCTCCATCTTCATCAGATGCACTATTCAAATGCAGATGCTAAACTGAGGATAAAGCACGTTAGTTTGAAAGTGAACATTTTTAACATCCTCTACATGCTGCTGTGTGTCTATGCATTGGTGTGTGTCTGTGTGTGCAGGCTTGTGTGTGCAGTGTTAACATTTGCTTCATGGAGCAATGGCAAATTGCACAGTGTCAGATGAGACTGTTTAGGTCAGGTGATACAGATCGCTCGCGCTGCCCCTTATCTCGCCCTCTGATACCAAGCACCTCTTTCATCTCTCTCAATAGAGTGTGTACAGAAGTGCGTGTGTGTGTTTGCGTGCCTCTTTGTATGGCCCTGTCCTTCACACGGGAGCAGTCATTGATCCAGCACAGCTGTAGTGTGTGTGTGTGTGTGTGTGTGTGTGTGTGTGTGTGTGTTGCCTAAGGGGGGTTTCCAGTCTGGATCGATAAAGCTTGCTGTTGGATTCCCCTCTCTCTTGTCACACATCCCTCAGTGTGAGAGTGGTGAGACCAGGCCAATCTGTTTGACTGATAGCTCTGTGTGTGTGTGTGTGTGTGTGTGTGCATGCATGTGTGTGTGTAAAAGCCACTGTATCATAACTGCATGAGCTCAGTGGGACTACATTATTGATCAGCTGATGGATGTATTCTCTAAAACATGCACATATGAACATGTGTGAGCATATGAATGAGCATAGGTAGACACACACACACACACACACACACACACACTCACACAAATAGCTTTCTTAAGCTCATCTGANGTAGACACACACACACACACACACACACACACACTCACACAAATAGCTTTCTTAAGCTCATCTGATCAGGAGGATCAAGTCAAGTGTTCATAGAAAAAGAGAGAGAGAGGCATTTTCTCAGTGAATAGACACTGGGCAATAAATTATTACACAATAAACTCCAATATATTCCAATATGTCTGGACATTATTGTCAGTGATTTGATGGAAAATGAAGGAGTTCAGAACCATGAGTCCTGTAAGTCATGTCCAGATTTTCTAGACTGTTCATAATTGATGGAGGGATTGATGATACATCCATCCACAATTTATTGGAAAGACTCATGAGAATATTTCCCTCTCTCTCTCTCTCTCTCTCTCTCTCTCTCTCTCTCTCTAGGGCTGATGAATTGGTCTCACTGGTAAAACAGTGCTCCTCTTTCTCTTTATTTCCATCATTGGCTGTAAGCCTCTTCTCATCTCTTTCTCTCCCTGGTACGGGCTGGTGCCCTGTGTCGGCATCATGGCCACACAGATGCAAAAACATGCTGACACATACACACACACAAATACTTGCACACAGAACGTGCACATAAGTACCCCTCCCACCCCTCTGCTCCAGTCTGTCACACCTCTTATCCATCCATCCATCCACTCCATCCATCAGCTCTTGGTGGCGTATGCAGCTTTCTCTCTTTCGCTAGCACTCGACATGCTCTAGTGCTTTGCCATTTATTAGGGATAGTGTATACCAAGGTGTTGGCTTGACAGAACGACATGTCACACTGACAGCTGTGTTGGTCAATAAAGTTGTGTTGGAATGGGCTTTGATGAAGAGGCAGGAGGGTGTTTGCTGACAGCTGGCCTCACCGCGAGAAGACCCTGCCTGGGTGTCGTGTCACTATTTGACAGCCAAATCTGTTTGCATTGAGTCCCGTTCAGGGAGGGATGTGAGGGGTGCTGAAGCAGACATAGACAGGCAGACAGTCAAACAGAGGAGGGCTTTATGTGTTGACTGGCTATCCCGGTTTTTACTCCCTTGTCATACCTCCCCTCTTCCTGCTATCTCTCTATCTAGCCACGTCTCTCTCTAATTGATGGTTTGCTGGTGTTGCTGTCGGTTAGAAAATTAGCATTTGTTTGCTTGTCAGTTAGGAAACTGAAAGAGGATGCTCTGTTGACGGTTGTGTATGGAGAAACTTTGTGTGTGTGTGTGTGTGTGTGTGTGTGTGTGTGTGTGTGTGTGAGTGTGTGAATGTGCATGTGTCACTTTGTTAGCATCCATCTCCTCCTCCAGTTGGAGCTTAAAACAGTGTGAGTTTTATCTGGTCACCATGGTAACGGGTGCGAACCGGCGGGCGGAATGAGGAAGGTGTGAGGATGCATCGCTGCCTGATTTTTATTAGTGCATCATCACGGCTCAGCTCTGACACACATATACAGACGCAGACACGTGCACACACATAGAGGACATTGCTGGATATATATTTATATACACTTCATGACAAGCAGAATCAATATATTTATAATCACTGTCACAGGTTTCAGACAATTCAAAATTGTCCAGCATCTGAGTTATATAAGACAATTTCATTCATCAAATTTAACAATAGCAAGGATGTTTGTAAAGTTTGCATTCTGCAATATTTTCTGATGCTATCCTTTGTTATGTCCTCTATGTCTTTTTCTTCTTTTCTGTCTTTCATGGTACATGATTAGTTCAGTCTCTTAGGATTCTAGGACAACATAACTCACCATAATGACATTATTAAAATATTATATTACAGCGGGTGTGGTTTTCAGTGCCCTTTATCATACTAATATTGAATTATACAGAAAAGGAACTGAAATTATGCCATATGCTGTGTCATTTCAAATATTGTGATGTGATTGTGTATTGGAATTCCAATACACAATCCAATAAACAAAAAATACACAAATGTATGTCAATCACATGTATGTCCTCATGTCAATCACATGTTCTGCCATATGTTCTATATACCTGAATACTATCGTCAAACTTCAAAATAATGCTGTAACAATATTATGATTCATTACGTGCTGAAAAAAACATTAAAAGATAAAAGAGGCCAAAGATATAAAATAAGTCTTTACAAACTAGATTTGCTTAGTTTTGATTTAAAAAAAAAAAAAGAAGAAAAGTCAAAGAAAAGATTAACTTTTCAAAGTTTGTAAAAAAGACTTTAGAATGTACAATAAATTAGCATGCATTATAATATAAAAAAAAAAAATCTAAATCAACTTTAGATACATAGATGGTAGATTGGTAGAAACTATAAATAGGTAGATTGATTAGTTGATTGGATAATTGATTGAGATAGCCAAAGAGGAAAACCCAAGAGAGGGAAAGAACAGAGGGTTCACCAGGTGTGGAGAGGTCTGATATCTGTGTTTTTTCATTCTTAGATTGAGGATTTTGAATATCTCCTTTCTTTCACACTTAGCTCCTCTGTCTGTCTGTCTTCCATTCTGTCTGTCTGTCTGTCTATTTGTCCATCCCTCTGTGCCATCACAACAGCTCTTGCTTCAGTCCCTATCTCCATTTTGTGGGCATTCTGCACAGGCCTGGACTCTATCTATCCCCTGAAACCTTCCTGGGTTCACTTCCTTCCTTTTCCAAAGCACTTATTAGGAAATGGTGAAGTGACAACGCATTATCTTTTACTTAAAAATCCATTAAACGTGAGATGGGTGAAAGTAACTACAGTAGCAAAAAAAATGGCAGAATAGGCAGAATAAAGAAAGACAAAGTGGTAAAAAAGCATGATATGCTAAATTATGTATTTGGGAAAATGGGTGAAGGATGAAGGGATGATGGAATGAGCAGGATAGGTATAAAGAGGAGATGATGGGCAGATGGACAAAGATGGAGGTGTGTACTCTATTTTCTTGCTGTCCTCAGCACCCCAGGGAGTAAGAGGAGGGCAGGGGCTCTAAAGCTTCTGTGACCTGCCATTAAAGATGCATCTGACTAGTGCTTAGTATGCCCCCTCCCCTTTCTCTTTCTCCTTTAGAATCATTTTTTTTTTATCTGTCCCTGTTAGTATCTGACCATTATACAGATCATGTGTGTCTGTGTGTGTGTGTGTGTGTTTGTCTTCAGGATGGCAGCAGTTTGTACCTTGCAAGTGCAGGGGTGCAGGTATAAAGAGGGAGGGCAGTGGGTAACTGTGGAGGGAAATGGTGGTGTTTACTTATTGATGTGTGTTTATGGGGCTGTGGTGTGTGTATGTGTGCGTGTGTGTGCGCGCGTGTGCGTGCGTGAATGAACCTGGCAGTGATGCGTGTTAGGTTGGGTTATTTATTCAGCAATCGTGTTTGGATGTTTTACAGAGAGAACAGGTGCAGAGTGACTCTGAGCGTGCTCTGTTTGAGCGGACTGTGTGTGTGTGTGTGTGTGTGTGTGTGTGTGTGTGTGTGTGTGTGT
>VXCM01000908.1:172013-177013 GCA_014773175.1 Lucifuga dentata
GGGGGGGGGGGGGTGACATGATTGGAGTACAAAGACTCAGCATTGAAAGGAAATGATGATTTTTTTAGCTTTCAGGATCCATTGACACATACTGTGCACTCTGTTTGTAGATTGACAAATACAGACAGACAGACGGGCAGGTATGTACATATTTACATACATACATAGACACTGGACATCGGAACATGGATGTTCTGTGGAGAGATTGAAATGGCGAGAGAGATGGAGAGAGATTGAAGGAGGGAGGGAGGAAGTGAGAGAGGGCTGTGCACGAGGAGAATTTCAATGGCACTCCAATCATGCAGGCAGCCTCGTTAGCCCAGGGATCATTTGCATAGCGCTTCGACAAATTCATTTGGCCTTACTCAGAGAAAATGGCTCCTTTTCCTCTCTGCTAGTTAGTTATTCATTAACCACATACCAGCAAGGTGTGTGTGTGTAAGTAAATTCCTCTGTTTGTTTCAGACCCTTCAACTGTCATGTTTTTATCCTGTATACTCCATGTCAGTTGGCAGGAGCTCATTCTGCAGTAGTGTCTCATCCTTTTGACTGAATGGATACAAGGATACACATTGCTGTATCTGCATGTATACTCACAGTATACTCTAGTTTAAGTACATGCCACTAGACTGAATCATTTTCGCATGTTTTGCCAAATGCAGAACCGACGTCACAATATTACTCATCACCCACCGTGATCTCTTTTGCAACACCCTCCTCCCCAAACAGCGATGCCGCATCTTAACTTTGTGTAGCGCTGCTGTGCTCCTTCTTCTAGTCCCAGCAATTAATTAGGGTAAAATACATAAGAGGGTTCAGAGAGTCAGATCTATACTAGAGACCATAACTAATAGGGATCATGATGTGCTTAAAAGTACACCACATGTAGATAGAGGGTGGGGGGGGAGGGCGTGTGTGTGTGTGTGAAGTGAAGTAAGTGAAGATGACACACATAATGAAGAATACAGTGGATGTGTTATTCTAATTATCCCACTGACACGACCTTGCAATCTAATGTTGTTTGACAGCACACAGCAATCATGGCGGAGCAGCGTGCATGAATGTGTGTGGATGTAATTTGTGTACGTGTTGAATTTGCAAGCAAGCATTTTCTGCAAATTCATATACAAATTCATATTTGTGTATATATTTTATATTTTGTATTTTTGGTAAATAATAGGGCAATGGTTAAAATAAGCCCTGCTGACTCCTCAGACATGCAAGTCCTCACTGCTCTGAAGCTGCCACAACAACCCCCTCCCCCTTCCCCTCCCCGGAAAGTGAACATACCCCCACTTGTGGACATTTGCTTCATGTGACTCATGTCTTGAAGCATCGTGAATATGATTTTATATTGGCTACATCTTTCTGCATTCTCTTACTGGATTGTGGCTTATTTGTTGTTTATTCCATCCTGTAATGTTTCATTGTTTTTGTTTTTTTTTTGTTGTTGTTTTTTTTGTGTGTGTGTGTGTGTGTGTGTGCCTTTGTAATTTGTCTGCTTCCCCACCTACGGCTTCTAGGGCTCCTATTGCACACCTGGCCATTGGAGGAGAGGGAATCTCTCTTTGAGTTGCCTCTCCTGAGGTTTCTTCCCTTTTTTTTCCCTTATATGAAAAGGTTTTTTTAAGGGAGTTTTTCCACTTATTAGAGAGCTTGGGCTGGGTCGGGAACCGACGTGGCCTGCAAAGCCCTTTGAGACATTGTACGTGATTCACAAAAAAACTTGACACTTGACTTGACTAGAAATAAACTTGACTAAACATATAATAATCTTAAGTGGTAAAAATGCTAAATTGAAAAGGGGGACTTTTTACAGACCAAATCACTGTGGCGCAAATGAGTGTTTTTGTTGCTTCGAAGCAATGCTAAAATAATCCTGGCTACTACTCCATCTCTACTGACTTTTGTTTGTCTGTTTTGTATTTTTAGAAGTATGAGGGCAAGATTCACAAATGGGATTTGGAGAGTGGATCATGTGGAAATGATGATATACTGTATTTGTTATTTCTTTTTTATCACACATCTTGGAAATGTTTTTGAAATCTCATGTAATTTTATATAAAGTAGCCTCCATGTAGATTGTTAACCCAAAACTTTAGAGATTGTGACATAGTTTAGGCTGTATGGAGCTTAAAATAAAAAAAACATAAAAATTTTGATTTTGATGACTGAGAGAAAACTGATAAAGAGAATAGAGCAAATAAATAGAGATAAAGAGAGAATAGAGCATTTACTGTATATATGAATAGGTGCTTTTAGGTGTGTGTATGTTTTTGTGAATTTGTATTTTAATAGCATGGTGGGGGCTGGGCAGTATTCCAACACATCCCCTCTGGAGCTGACTTAATGACTCATGACCTGAAGATGTGCATGCTAGGGAAGGAGAAGAGGATGAAGGAGGAAGGAAGGGTTGCTGAGGAGGACCAGAAGAGGAGGAGGAGGAGGAGAAGGGTCGTGGGGAGAAGAACATGGAACAAATTGGATGGGAACTGCAGCAAATAATGCAGAATGAAACAGCAAATGCCTGATGCATCAGTCTCTCTTTCTTGCTCTCCCAGACTCTCTTGTCAGCCAGAATGTGTCCTGACCTGACCATACTCATATCCATCAGCTGAAGAAGCTCCTCCTCCCTCTCTCTCTAACCTTCCATCTTTCTAGCTTTCACTCACTTTTCTTTATTCCTGCCTTTTATCAGACTCACTGATCACAGCTAATGAGAGACAGCACAGAGACAGCCAACTGAGCTGTGTGTGTGTGTGTGTGACAGAGAGAGAGAGAGGGAGAGGGAGGGAGAGGGAGAGAGAGAGAGAGAGAAAGAGGTGGGGAAAGGGGGTGGACAGAGGTTGGGAAGTGGGTAGAAGACAGGTGAAATAGATTGGCACAATTTAGATTGGTCCTGCAACGCTTTTCAGTTTCTCTGTAAGTTTAACTTAAATTTTACTTTCTGTTATTTTCTATACTTTTGCTCAGTCCTGCTCTTTCACTCCCCCCTCACCTAAATTCTGCCATTTGTGTTTAATTTAAGCTGAGTATCTGCTTGTGTGTGTAGGTGAGAGTGTAGCCAGACAGCATAGGATGGTGGTGTGTAGGATGACTCTGGTGGTGAGGAAGATGAAGAGGACAAAGGCAGAGCAGAGGACAAAGTGGTGGAAGCTGAAAAAGGAGGAGTGTTGTGTGGTTTTCAGGGAGGAGTTGAGACAAGCTCTGGGTGGCCAAGAGGTGCTTCCAGATAACTGGACAACTACAGCTAATGTGATCAGGGAGACAGGTAGGAGAGTACTTGGGGTGTCATCTGGAAGGAAAGTAGATAAGGAGACGTGGTGGTGGAATGAGGAAGTGCAGGAGTGTATACAGAGAAAGAGGTTAGCTAAGAAGAAGTGGGACACTGAGAGGACTGAAGAGAGTAGTCAGGAGTACAGGGAGATGAAGCGTAAGGTGAAGGTAGAGGTGGCAAAGGCCAAACAAAGGGCGTACAATGACTTGTATGCTAGGCTGGACAGTAAGGAGGGAGAGACTGATTTATACAGGTTGGCGAGGCAGAGAAATAGAGATGGGAAGGACGTGCAGCAGGTTAGGGTGATTAAGGATAGAGATGGAAATGTATTGACAGGTGCCAGAAGTGTGATGGGAAGATGGAAAGAGTACTTTGAAGAGCTGATGAATGAGGAAAATGAGAGGGAACGAAGAGTAGAAGAGGTGACCGTTGTGAACCAGGAAGTTGCAAAGATTAGTAAGGATGAAGTGAGGAGGTCACTGAAGAGGATGAAGAGTGGAAAGGCAGTTGGTCCTGATGATATACCTGTAGAGGTATGGAAGTGTCTAGGAGAGGTGGCAGTAGAGTTTTTGACTAGGTTGTTCAACGAGATCTTAGAGAGTGAGAGGATGCCTGAGGAATGGAGGAGAAGTGTGCTGGTGCCGATTTTTAAGAACAAGGGAGACGTGCAGAGCTGTGGCAACTACAGAGGAATAAAGTTGATGAGCCACACAATGAAGTTATGGGAAAGAGTAGTGGAAGCTAGACTAAGGGCAGAAGTCAGCATTTCTGAGCAGCAGTATGGTTTCATGCCAAGGAAGAGTACTACAGATGCAGTATTTGCTTTGAGGATGTTGATAGAGAAGTACAGAGAAGGTCAGAGGGAGCTGCATTGTGCCTTTGTAGATCTAGAGAAAGCATATGACAGGGTGCCGAGAGAGGAACTGTGGTGTTGTATGAGGAAGTCTGGAGTGGCAGAGAAGTATGTTAGAGTGGTGCAGGACATGTATGAGAGCTGTAAGACAGTGGTGAGGTGTGCCGTAGGTGTGACAGAGGAGTTCAAGGTGGAAGTGGGACTACACCAAGGATCAGCTCTGAGCCCCTTCTTGTTTGCTGTAGTGATGGACAGGCTGACAGATGAGGTTAGACAAGAATCCCCTTGGACTATGATGTTTGCAGATGACATTGTGATCTGTAGTGAGAGCAGGGAGCAGGTGGAGGAAAACCTAGAGAGGTGGAGATATGCCCTGGAAAGGAGAGGAATGAAGGTTAGCCGCAGCAAGACAGAATACATGGCTGTGAATGAGAGGGACTCAAGTGGAATGGTGAGGTTACAGGGAATAGAGATAAAGAAGGTGGAGGATTTTAAGTACTTAGGGTCCACAGTCCAGAGCAATGGAGAGTGTGGAAAAGAGGTGAAGAAACGTGTGCAAGCAGGTTGGAATGGGTGGAGAAAAGTGTCAGGTGTGATGTGTGACAAAAGAGTCTCGGCAAGAATGAAAGGAAAGGTGTACAAAACGGTGGTGAGACCAGCGATGTTGTATGGCTTAGAGACAGTGGCACTGAGGAAAAGACAGGAGGCAGAGCTAGAGGTAGCAGAGACTAAAATGCTGAGGTTCTCTTTGGGAGTGACGAGGATGGATAGGATCAGGAACGAGTACATCAGAGGGACAGCGCATGTTAGATGTTTTGGAGATAAAGTCAGAGAGGCCAGACTGAGATGGTTTGGACATGTACAGAGGAG
>VXCM01000908.1:182013-189513 GCA_014773175.1 Lucifuga dentata
TGTTGCTGTGCAGGAGAGAACCATTCTGCCACTCTGTGTGTGTGTGTGAATATGTCCTTTATATGTGTGCATGAGTATGTACAGTTATGTATGCATATGCATGGGTTGTGTGTTTGCATTTAAGTATGTACTGTATACATGCATGTGTTTGTTCATGCATGCTTGCATTTATATGTGTAAACATAACATTGGGCTTCACCAATAGGTACAGGATAAAAAAAAGAGAGAGAGAGAGAGAGACAGAGAGAGAGAGAGATAGAAAGAGGAAGAGAAGAGCAGATGATGTGGCATAAAGAAAAATTAATGATAGAGAGAGTGAGAGAGAGAGAGAGAGAGAGAGAGAAGTACTCTCCAGAGAGATGCACATGGGGACCAAAGATGTTCTGCCACCAAAAGCATGTTTAAATTTTGAACAGGCACTTAAAAGGGACAGCACAGAAATGCATATTTCTCAAAGAGGTTTCAGAGGCAGGCACTTGTGGGTAAAGCAGTGATTTGTGTGTGTGTGTGTGTGTGTGTGTGTGTGTGTGTGTGTGAGAGAGAGAGAAGGGTTTGGGAAAGGGGAAAAAAGATGCAGGCTTTCTTAATGGAGGTGTTTTTGCTTCACTAATTTTAGGGCCCATTTAACAGTGTGCTTCTCTCCTCTCCCACTGTCTCTGCCTCGCTCACCCCCCATCCTTCCTTCCATCTCACCCACTCTCTCTCTCTCTANACTGTCTCTGCCTCGCTCACCCCCCATCCTTCCTTCCATCTCACCCACTCTCTCTCTCTCTACCCTTACATCTCCAGTTAATTTAATGAAGGGTTGCCCGATTGCTTTTAGCATTAATATTCCAATACCAACTGATGTAAATAATGAATGCAACCTCCCTCCTCTCTCTCTCTCTCTCTCTTTCTCTCTCTCTCTCTCAATGATGTTGAGCCCCATCTGTCGTCTCTGTGGTGGCACAGAGCACTCCCCAAGGAAGAGGGGGAAAGTGGGATAACAGGGCAGAAAGAGAGAGAGAGAGAGAGAGAGAGAGAGAGAGAGGAGGGGTTCAGGTCAGAAATGTCTGGGTAGATAACATAAGCATGTATCCCTCTTAGTGTCAACACTGAGATTTGTATTGTAAGTTTGTGTTTATGGGTTTGATTCTTTCTGCACCTTTAATATCACAACTGAGCATCACATTAAAAATGTGGATTTTTATGCTGTTTAGGACTAAAGGTGAGAATGAGGAAGGAAACGTAAGAAAGGCAAGTTAGCTGGTGTCTGGTTTAGACTGGAGGCCTCTTTCAAACTAGTAATGAGTGGAGCTAATTAATTTAGACTCTGCCAACAGATGGCTAAAGCCACATGGCAGCCGCTAAGGGAGGTACTCCTCTTTCCACTCACTCTCTCTCTT
Source organism: Lucifuga dentata (assembly GCA_014773175.1). Classification (NCBI taxonomy): domain Eukaryota; kingdom Metazoa; phylum Chordata; class Actinopteri; order Ophidiiformes; family Bythitidae; genus Lucifuga; species Lucifuga dentata. Next base: position 183,399 of record VXCM01000908.1, read on the forward strand.
TTCCTTTAACTGCCTCTGTCCATCTCTCCAGCAGCAGCGTTAGCCCTTTTGCCTTTGTGTCTTCGAAGTTGTCACTGGCAGCCCCAAGTATTTGATCGATATTCGGTGAGCAAAGGCCTCTGGGGTAGACATGGGGGCTCGCAGGCTATTAAACAATTACAAACACTCAAGATGGCCACCTCAACCTTCAACACAGAGAGCAAGAGACAGAGATAGTGTGTGTTTTCCAGGTATACTTGTTAGTTTGTTCTAGTCTCGGAAGTGAGGGAGAGGAGAACGGATGGAGGAATGAACCAGATGGAAAAAAAAAAATGGGAGAAGAGTTTTGGTATTAATGGCTACNCCCCCCCCCCCACGCACACATACACAGCCACTAACCACTTAAATCTCTTTGTCTTACAATGCTTCCACACTCAAACACAAGCCACACTCTTAACACTCTGGTGTTTCTGCAACTAAAGCCATTTCTGAGAAGTTTGCCTGAGTACTTGAGTGGGAAAACACATTAAAGTTTAACTGGAGGAACAGAGGAAAAAAAAGAAAGAAAGGGGACATCAGCGTACTGTCGCACAACCCCNCCCCCCCCAGTACTGTCTTAGTCTCAGTTCTATGCTTTTCCCTCATCTTCCTGGCTTAAAAAGGTCTCAGCTAAATAGAGGAGAGGAGAAAATGTGTGTAGTTTGAAATGATCAGGGGAAAAAAATTATGCGAAAAATTAAATAAAAATGAGTTGGTCATTATTAGCCAAATGAGTCAGGTATCTTCTTATCCTCTTCAAAGTGATGCTTTATTCTGTCATAAATTTCACATTATTGAGTAGGATGAAATACTACAACTAAATGCGTAATGTGTTTTGTCTTTGAAAAAGTCAGTAGCCCATGGTTTGACCCTGAGTAAACCTAAGTCGTAAAATTGTTCACACTTTTTTTTACATTCCTTTTTTAGCAGTATTACACAATGGACATGTCTTTACACCACCAATCTTCCCAGCTCAGTAGTGGATTTCTCCTTTACTGCCAAACAGTGAATGTCACAGCGAGGACTGTGGAAAAACAAAAACAGAGAGAAATGGGGAGAGGGGAAAGAGAAGGGGACAGATGGGTGAGCTGGCACGCACGTGGCACATTTTGCATGGGAGTATGTATGTGTGTGACACACAATAGTGGTAATTATCTTTGCCGTTGAGTGCACAGAGGGCTTGGCAGTATAGGGTATGATGGGGGGATGTAGGGAGGGAGGGACAGGCAGTCAAACAGTAATATAATCATAGTCCTTTGTGTGAGCGAGAGCAGAGGGCATCTCAGTGTCAGCTGTTATTGAGTGCTTATCCCCTAACGGCCCTCCTACACACACAAACACACATGCACGCACACACACACACACACACAATGTATAGACATGTCCATAAAATTGCACCGTTCACACATTCAAGCTCAGCCACTTTCGTACGTCAGTTCGCAAATCCATCCGTCATAGCTGAACAATGTACATTATTTAAACATTATGCCTAATCTGACATACAGTGAATGGTTCCTCATGGTTGCGACAGGTGACAGTTGAGCTGCACATAAAGAGCGAAATCACTGTGGTAACTAGCACCAATCTTAGCGTCGTCTTAAACACAAACAATACAAGTCTTGTTTATTCATCAACTGTTCTTCCATTACTTATACACTCTGAACTCCCTACTGTTTTGGTGAAGCCTGTGTGTTTATGTACATGGTCTGTAAAGTATTGCTTAGGCAAAGCTCATGTAAACATATTCGGCAGGATTCATAAAACACGGTGCCAGACTTAACATGTCAATAAGGGCAAATATATTTCCTCATTCATAAAATGCCTGTTACCAGTATCCTTTAGCGTTTGCCTTGAAAGAGACATTACTGTGGTAGTTCCTTATTTACATGTTGTGATTCATAAAACACACCGTTATGCAAAAATTAAGACCTGTTTCAGTGTGGTGGTAAATTTCAGCAGTTTGACATTTGAGCCACATCACATGTGTTTATGATCAATAAATTTGATATTTAAACCAACTCATTTGATCACTGAGTGTATTTAAGTGGCAAGTTTTGATCCGATCTTTCACATATTCTCTGTAGTGTTAATCTCTTAAAAGATTAACACTAAAGCAGAGAATTTATGTCACCTTTGCTGTTTTAACATATCAGTTTTACTTTGACACGAGGGAAGCAGCATAAAGCATAGCTCTTAAATATGAAGCAGCTCATTTACACACTGATCATCCTTGGCTTTTACCTGCGACACCTCTGACAACAAGCTGTCAGTAATGGGACAACGATGTGCCGATTAACATAAGAGAAGCTTCATGAATGAGTTTCAATTATCACAATGCTTATTTAGTGTGACGCTGTGTAGTTACCATGATTTTTTTTTTAATGAATCCCGCCTGTTGTTTGGTATTTCCCTCTTTCTAGAAGAGGTAATACTGTGGTCCAGGGCTGGACTTGAGTCTGGGATATCCGAGTGAAGTGAGGGAGGGAGAAAAATGAGGGGTTTAGCACCCAGTGTTGTGTAGAGCCCTGTTTAGGACTCATAAATAATTCTTGAAACTGGTCTTGAGCCTTCAGCCTTGAGGAAATCCCACTGCTGACCAGAGAAATAGACATGACACATCTTAAACTTGACCTACTATACCTACTGCACTCACACCTTCTTAGACATCTCCCTCTTTCTTTTTTGTGACCCTCCTCTCTCTCTCTCTCTCTCTCTCTCTCTCTCTCTCTCTCTCTCTNCCCCCCCTCCCCCTCTCTCCCAGATCTGCAGGGATCAGCTTAGCTTCTACACATCATCAGTGATAAATAAATGTTTCGCTTTGTCTCTTCATTAATAATGCAGACTTACTTTAAGTGCTGCTGTGGGGACTTACATTTTTTCTTCCTTTTCACTTTGTTGCTCTCTTCCTCAATTCTTTGCTTCACCTCCATCCCTCTGTCTGATAAAGGAGAAGACACAGCGAGGGGAAACACAGAAAAGCACTCAGAATCTCCTTCACTCTTTCAAACTCTACAGTACCTGTGGCTTTGTGAGAGAGTAACATTACCAGAGGAGAAAGGAAGAAGAGAAGAAGAAAGGAGAAGAAGTCAGAGATTACAGTTTAAGAAATTAAATGTTGGCCTCATTCTTATATTGCTCCCTTTTTGGGAATTGTACGAACTACTTACCCAGATAGAACCAAATCTGTGGAATGTCATTCTTATGTCATTATTTTGAATGCAGCCTAAAATTGTGTTGACTGGTGAGGTTATCTTAGTAGCTTAGCTCACTTACTTGATGTCAATGGGATCAGTGCACGGAATTGTACCATGAGGGTTTCAAGCTGAAGCAAACTCAACCTTACAAATTTCATGAATTACCATTCAGCATTCTGTTGCCCCTTTTATCTAATTCTTCATAATCAGTTCTCATTCAGTTCATATTTACTCATAGTACCAAAGGTGAAAAAAGTTCTATCTGTGGACTAGAGTGTTACATTTTTATCATTGACCATAATAATTGTTGTATAAGTAACACTTCTGTTCTGTGCTTCAAGCTACAAAATACACTTCTTCTTATGCCATTCATCAATGAGCTGTTATGCTGATTAGTTTATTGCATGTAAGTTAAAGCTGATGTCTATGTAATGCACTCATCCTCCCACACTGTGAAAAACTCAAACTTCAGTTTTGCCATTTGGTTACTTGATGAGCTGATTGTGGCAAAGCAGACTCTACATTTCTTTCATTAGCTTCTACAGACTATTCAGGTATTTCTGCTCTGGTCAGTTTGGGTAACTCCAAATGCTTGGTTTTACACTGAGTTTTCTGTAGGTTTAATAGTTTCAAGCCTAGCATTAATTTTTCTAACAAATGTTACAATACATACAAAATCATAGACCCTTTAATTTTCTGCCAACGCAAAGCCAGTTAATAACTGGTAGTGCTAATGCAGTCACAATGCCAATTTTGTTGGTCACAATTCCATATTTTATGCTTGCTCTGAGCTGGGTGGAGTGGTGCAGTTGAGGTTGGAAATGGTTTTGGCAGAAAATTGCACTACCTTTTCCACCTGGTCAGACCACCTCTTAGCACAAACAACATTGCAAATAGCTGTTTTTATCAGTCAGAGCTGCACATACACACCTGGTGAAAATCACATTATCTCATTTCCTGTATGATGATTGTTGCCTCTTTTTCCTTTTTTCCAAATAGTAGCCTACAGATTTAAAGGCACATCAAAATTCTTTCCAATAATGTCATCCACAGTTGTGTGTAAAATATGTAAGGTCCTTTCCTTTCAGATCATCATCTGAAAGGAAAGGACCTTAGATCATTCCTGATATATCAGGAATGATGCAGACTTTATCAACGGTCTCTAATTTGAGAGGCCCTGTGTATAATTTACACACGGATCAAATACCATTAATTATTTAAATTGTCATATTAAATTGTGACAGCATCTAACAAAATATGTACACACGCATATTCTGTAAGTTTCTACACGCGAGTGTTAAACTACAGTGACAGTGACATAATTTGCAATAGCTTAGCATGTGTCCTGTTTCATCAAGTGGAGATTGTTGGTAGATTTTTTTGATGTTCAACTATTATTGGTGGTAGCACTCAGATTTAGAATTATTAGACGTCCACACAGTGTTTCAGGCTTATAACAGACTCTCTGTTGTCTTTCCCACTCACTATGCACTGCTATTTGCTTCTACTAGTTTGACCAATCAGGATGAACTTCGATTCTTCATCTTGACCCAGTGTGTGTGGAGTTCTGTGGGGCAGGGTTAAGTATTCCTTGCTTTCTTTGCCGACAAATTTTTGGAGGTGGTTGAGTCAGCATTGGCAGGAGCCCTTGATGATAAAAGCTTTCCAACATCTGTGATTTCAAGAAGGCAGGCTTCTTGGTGTGTGTGTGGCTTCTGAGAGATTTTGTGTCAGTACTCTTCCTTTGGATTAGGGCTTGGTGGTGCACTTTATCACTGTTGGGGCTAGCTGGTCAAGCAGCAAATGCCCTGCTTTCCCTGAGCGCTGTGACAGAAAAGAGATGGTAGAATAGTAGAATAAAATCCACCAACAACATGACTCTGCTTGGTGTGTTCCTGTCTGTGCTGGAACTCTCTCTCTCTCTCTCTCTCTCTCTCTNCCCCCCCCCTTCAGAAGAAATCCACCTCCTCACATCTTGTATAGTAGTCAGCTAAATTTCCTGGTTTGCTTCTTTGCTACCACTATGGACTTAACTCTGACCACCTTATGCATTATAGAGGTGTAGCTAAGTATGAGCATCCTGCAGTAGAAAGAAAGAGAACAGAGATCTTTTATGGCGCTCATCTCTCTGTTTGGGGTGTGTGTGTGTGTGTGTGTGTGTGTGTGTCAGTCATCCTGGTAGCACACAAATCTGCCCCACAGCCTTCACGTCCTCCGCAAGTGTCCTAATCTCAGCATTGGGTACTGGTGAGAAGGTGATTTTTGCTAAGAAGAAACTATCTGATGGTGGAAGGCAATGGCCAGGTTAGCGTGTCTATCACCCACAGTCTATTGTTATTCACTTATCTTCATATTCAAATGTTCAGTGGTAGCTCTGATTTCATAAAGGCTGACAAACATTATGTGCTCACAAAGCTGAACCCTCAACCCATTCTCTGCACTGGCAGACATGTTTTTCTCTCACCTACCTGTGACTCTCTAATTTCCGTCAAACAAAAGAATCAGCATATAATGCTTTAAAAAAAAGCTTTTCTTTAACTACCTTATGTCATGTCACTATCTCCCCTGTCACCTTTACTTTCCTTTTCTATTTTTTTTTTGTTCATAGGAGTAACATGATAGCTTTGAAATGTGTTTATGTAAACACTTTTGCATCATTTGCACATCTCTTTAAGTGCCTGCAAACCAACTAAGAGGTACATCGGTTTCACTGTATTTCATTGTACCTCTCAGAATACTGTAGGACAATGTACATCTGTGTGAGTGTGTCTAGTAAAAGTAATCTGACAGTATAAAATGCCTAGAAGAGCATGTCAGCATTTGGTGAAGAAGGCAGTGTATCTATGTCTCATTGTGGTCCAGGAGTTTCTGGGTAAGGAGCTGCTGTGCATCTGATGTGATGT
>VXCM01000908.1:192013-248766 GCA_014773175.1 Lucifuga dentata
TCTCTCTCTTGCTGGGCCACCAGTAGTGGTAATGGGGAGGGACCTGTCAGCTCACTTAATGCAGCTAATGTTTGCCTGCGCCTAGGGACACAAGCACAGAGACACACACAGTCCTGACACACACAGCGCTCTGCTTTCTCCCTCTGTCACCACTCTGTCACATTCCCTCCCTTCTGCCTCCCTCCCCCTCCTTTCCTTGCTCTCCCACTCTCCTTCCTTCTCTATATCCCTCATTTTCTTCCAGCTTCTCCCACACTGCACTGCACCCTATATTTCAACATTTTCAGCTTTGTGTTTCTCATGGCATGAAGCTTTTTAGGCCATTTTTATTACAATCATCTTCAACTTGCCATGCATCGCTCTTACTTTAGTAAAAACTCTCATTTTACACATCTACCTCTTTAAAATAAAGCTAAAAAGAACTAAAGTAATGCATTTGGAACATGGATCTTAAAAATTCTGGTAGCGCATCCTCGTTTTTCCATTCTCTTCTATAGTCAAACTACAACAAAAATCTAGACCTTTTGAATATTCTGTAACACATTGCTTTATGCTTTTAAATGCCACTATAGGCTTGCCGCTATAACTGATCATAAACACATACAAGCCAGTGGAGAGCACAAGAAACAGCTACAAGGACAGACAGGGAAGCTTAATAAAAACAAATGGCTTATAGAAGCAAAAAAAAAAACCTTCTGCTTTCTTTCTCTCTTCCTCCCTCCTTCCTCATTGCTTCCCTACATCTATTCTTCCCACATGGTCTGTCACTCTGATGGATATCACCCAAGCAAATCAGAGATGCAGAGGAATCTCTTATTCCTTACCCCTCTTTTCTTTTTCCTTGTCTCTCTATTTCTCTGCACCCCCTCTGTTTGTGTTTTTCTCTCTCTGTCTCTCACTTTCACTTTCTCTCCCCCTCTCTACCCCATTGCATGATCTACCTTTCCTTCTTCCCTCTTGCGTATGTGGATCTCGTTCTCTCTCATTATGATGATTTGAGGTTCAGCTTCAGTTGCTGGCCCATTAAAACCAAGGAGCAGCAGCAGCAAGCCTGGCTTCCCTCTGTACTGCAGGCAGACAGCTAGGCAGGCTCATAAGATGGCCTCTATTCTGCATACTCCATTATAAACCAAAATACATAAATGCCTCTTGCCTGTGCTCTTCTTGTGTCTAAATATAACATGATGGGATTTTCTCATGCAGCAGAGATGGTGGCACACGCAGACATGTTGAATGACCTTGGCAAATGCCACTTCTTGTCCAACTGCCATGTCTCAGTGCCAGCCCTTGATGAGACCTCCCACTCTTTAGGGACGGATGTGGAGGACTGTACAGGGATTGGACAGTGGACAGAGGAGAAGAAGGAGGGGATTCTGTTGTAAAACGTAGTCGATTTGGGAAAGAGGTGGAGGCACAAGCAGAGGGCCAGGAGATTACCAAAGCTCTTTTACACCATCCTGCTCTGATCTGCATGGCTGGATCCATGTTTACTGTATGTATATACCCAGAGAGTTTATCCTCTGATAAGTACACTATCATTAACAGTATACATCTGCAGCCATTCCAGAACTCTAACGAAGAGGGTACAAATGCTCAATGTCAACATTCATTCTCACATAAAATACGACTAACATTTTTAAAATAATATAATATAGATAATTATGACAATCCTGTGTCACAACACCATACCAGTGTATTTGTGTGATGTCATGATCTTAATTTTAGTAGCAATAAGTGTAGCGAATGGAGATAAAACATTAAGTTATTCAATGTTTAAGCTGAAAGGCATGACAATGTCAGTAGTACAAGATGGAGTGACAAAATACTGCAGAGTTTTAATGAGAGGAGGAGTGCGAGAAAGGTGCATTATTAAAGATATTAGGGAAGGAGATACAGTATCCAAAGCAGAATACACTTTTCCTACCCACAATATGTTTTACTTCAGTAATGCTGTGTGATACACATACACAAGTACACGTACTTATACTACCAAACTAAAATTAACAATTTAAAGTCTTGCTTAAGTATTATATCAAATGACGCAATATTATCTACAAAGACTGATTGTTGGTTTGAAACCATATGCTTTTTTTTTTTTTTTACCCAATTCATTTTGATAAAGGGTTGAAATTTCCTGTGTTCCTGATTTTTAGACTTGAATAGTTAAATTTAAAATAAAAAACAAAACAAAACAGCTGATGTGATTTGCTTCCAGCGATAGGTGCAACGATATACTTGTGCTAATAAATACACAACTCTATACACAACACACAATTAATCAATACAAACATTTGAATCTCAATATTGCCTCTCAAAACTATCACCTGGGAACTCAAATGTACATGTGTCCTGAGAGCAATGTTGTTGTTTTTTTATTTTTTTTAGCCTCTTACTTTTGTTTATCCAGTTTTGACTTGCTTACAGGCTAGTTCCCTGCCTGTCTTACATCAACCAGTTTGTTGATTTGCATGACCTTAAAGCCAATCAAAAGCCTATGAAATGTTTGTATACAGTTTTGACTTCTGTCAGTGATGACACAGATAACAAAGCTCCATTATGGTGACAAATCAAAATACTAGTTTCACATTTAAACATGGACTACCTGGCTACAGGCCTGATGAGAACCTGGCAGAGGGATGTTGCAGGAATTGAATTTTCGAGTTGGTCAGAGTAAGATCGGATGCTGCTGAATATATCTTCCTATTCATGGGACCTTGGTATATAGAGGACGCACAACAGCGGTGCTACAGCAGATGTCACTGGGCTCTGTGGTACATTGCTCATTTATTATAAACATTTTCATCTCTCATTTCCATCATTCTTTGCCTTTCAGTCTTAACAGTGACAGCTCCTCTGTAACCAAAGTCTTTAATTTAGTTTTTCCACTCTCTTCATTCCTCACTTAATATCATTATCATCCTTACATGCTATAGTGTAAAGACTGGTGCTAAATTGTGTTTGGACGTGAGCTACAGCTGTTTTAATGGTAAATGAGGTGTAGGATACTTAAAGGACCATACCTGTGGGTTTGCATGTTTGAGCCCAATGTATATAACCCACTTACACATTACGTTACTGCTTTCCCATTTCTCAAAAACATACTACTGGAGTGGTAAATATTAGAATTGTTTTTCCTACCTCCCAGGCTGCAATTGGTTTCAGATCATTCCAGTATGCTAATAAAATCAATCAATCAATCAATCAATTGTAGAGACTTAAAACATGCTTGAGAACATGACGACTATTATATTTTTTGGTCGAAGTAACTTTATTTAGCAGCGCCAACGCAGAGCGGCACAAAAGAAAATGTATGTCTCCATCAGGTAATATAGCCCCAGGATAAGATGACTTTTAGCAAGAAATTAAAAATACCATCCCTTCTACATTTGGACATACATGTTAGCAGGTGAAACATTGAATTTTAAGGTGGGTGTATCAGCTGAACATTTGATTTTGAAACATTAGGGGATTTGGCAAAACTAAAATACAGTTTTATGTTTCAGGAAATGGTTGTCAGTAACATAATGTGTATGCAGGTAGTATTTATTGGGCTTAAACATGGAAAATAACTGATATGGTCCTTTAATAAGTTTAACAGTATCAAAGTGTGCAGAGCGAAAGAAACATGGTGTTTTATTGAATTGTTTGCCCACAGTGGATTTGTATTGTTGCACTGTTGTTCTGTAAAGCATGATTATTTCCAAGAATCATACGTCACTGTGCAATGGGACACAAGATCAGCTGACAAGACCACACGCCTGAGTAGCCACTATGTGTGTATGCAGGCGTGTGTATAAGCGTACGCCTGCTCATACATGTATTTGTGATGGGGACTTTTTGCTTGACTGCATATGTAACTCTGCATATGCTGAGTGCAGTATGTTTGTGTGACAAGGAGACAAAAGAATTCCCAGGCAAGGGATTGGTGAGGGGGAGAGGGAGAGTGTGTCCTCTTCCTCCTCCTCCTCATCATCATCACCATCATCATCCTCCCTGGGATCCCTCTTCCTTTCCTTTTCCCACTCTTGTTTCCTCTTTCCTTTCTTTCATCCTGTCTCTCTCTCTTTCCTCCTCCTCTGTATCTCCACCTTGTTGTTCCCTCCCCCTTGCTTTGGCAGTGACATTGGGCTAAAGTGGGACAAAGTGTGGTGTGTGTGTGTGTGTGGGGGGAGGGGGGGCAGTGAAGCAGAAGGGACAGAGAGACAGTCTCTGGGAGGGAGACAGGGAGCACTGCTGCTGTGGTGCCCACTCCATCCACATACCACGGGCATCCACATCCCTCAAGCCTCCCAGAACCCCTCCTCCCAATGGCCAGGGGGCCAGCCTTTAGCCTGTCACTACTACTCCACTTCATCCCAATCTGCAACATCTGTCCCCGCATCTCTTTTGCCTCCATCATCCCCTGATTTCTTTTTCCCGCTTTGACTCCTCCTCCTTCTCCTCCTCTTCATCCTTTTTTGGGTCTCTGTTGCCAAGATGCCCAGCAACAGCGGTATGGGTGCATCATCATGGTGGCACAGGCAAACGAGAGGAGCCAGAGAAGGAGTGCGTAGGAGAATAGCAGGCTTCCCTTGCCCCCCACCCCCTCCCCTTCCTCCTCACATCAGCCTGCCACGCAAGGTGCACTCATCCACACACAGGCCTTGCTCCTTGGTGACCTCCTGCTCCTTGAGATTCAGTATGTGTCACTATGGCGCTGCTTACATGCTGTGGCACTGTAGTACTCCCACTGAGGACAACATGGCTTTACAAAGGGCAAGCCTTTATTGATTTGTATGAGAGTTTATCACACGTGTGCAAGCTCTCTCTCTCTCTCTCTCTNCCCCCCCGACACAGACGTACACATAAAAGCATTAATACTGTATGTGTGCAAGCAGATACCTACAGTACAGTACTAGTTTGAGAACAAGATAGTAGTTTCATACAAGCAGACAGGTAGACTAAGGTGAAAAGCTAAACAGACAATCAAAGCACCCCCCCACCCCCACCACCGGCGACGATCCAAANCTAAGGTGAAAAGCTAAACAGACAATCAAAGCACCCCCCCACCCCCACCACCGGCGACGATCCAAAGCCAGTCTGTTCCCTATTTGCTCCGTCTTCTTCTTCATAATGGATGACAGTCTCACAAAGCAGACCTGTGTGTGAAATTAGATCAGTGAATGATGTTGTTTTTGTGTTTTGCACAGCAAAAACAGGGTCATGCTTTGGTAGAGCTGACTTTATGTGTATATTGTGGTATGTATGTTTATAATGCAGTAGATATGTCCTGTTAGCCTTCTCATGACTGGCAAGCATGTCTCTATCTATTATCCATGAGGCTAAATAATTAAAGACAAAAGTGACACAATGCACCAAATGTTGACTTGCAAGTGTGTGTGTCACTGAATCACAGGTAAATGGAGTTAGAGCCAAATTGTGGCGGTGTGTGTCTTTGCCTGTTTACTCTGACGTACTTGATTTTAACAGAAAAGGAAAACATGCATGAAACCAGAGGGCAAGAAAAACAAGAGGATAATTTTTTTGTGTGTCATCCTCTGCTGTCATTTTGTTCGTAGTTCCCCTCTCTCCTTTTCCAAACCATTTCTCTCTTCATTCCCACATCCATCTCTCCCACTTGAATATTTATGGACATTCCAATTAGGGTTACTTAAGTGTGGTAGCAGTCTTTAACCATTATCGACAGAAGATAACGGGCTTGGAGGTGGGCTGATGATGAAAGCAGACAGGTTTTCAGCTTTCTGCTTTCTTCTGTTTCTTATAGATTTTTCTATTTCTTTTATTTGTTTTTCTCATCTCTCTCTCTCCCTCCCCTTCCCCCTCCTCTCTCTCTTTTCAAGCATGAGTTGCTCAGATAGGGTGAGGGGTGTGTGGGTNCCCTTCCCCCTCCTCTCTCTCTTTTCAAGCATGAGTTGCTCAGATAGGGTGAGGGGTGTGTGGGTGTATGGGGTGTCACCTTCTAACAACAGATATAGAAAGAGGAATAGAGAGACAGCAGCAGAAGGAGAGATGGAGGTAGATAACAGAGAAACCATGGAAAGAAAATATACTTGGGGGGAAGACAAAGAAAGAGGAGACATGGTAGGGGTGGGGGGAATGGCAGCTGGCATTTGACGGTGAAGCATGCCTTTTTAATGAGTGTGTTAGTCCTCTGCATACCTATCCTCAGATTACCGCATCACATTGAACCTGGAAAATAGACGAAACAAGGCAGGAGAGGAGGATTAGAAGGTCAGCGATTGAACACTTGTAGAGAGGTAACAATGGACAGAGTGTAAATGTGTATACGTACGTACGTGTGTTTCCTCCTCAATTATTTTGCCTCTGGTAACTACAAGTGTCCTTCTGCAGTCATAGAGAGACAAGGAGTATGACAGAGAAATTGAGGCGCCTGAGAAATTCACACAGTATCAATTATAAAACTCTTCTTTATTAACCTTCTTTGCTTATTTGACATAGCCTCTTCCCAGGCCTTACACAAGCTTTTGTCTCTGATTGAGTCAAAGTAAGTAGGTGCAATATGCCCTCAGTCTGGCTTTTTCTCTCTTGGATTCTTCTCAGTAGGACTTAACTATTGTAGACTACTTTGAATGTGAATAGAGAGGAGAAACGAGCCAACGTCATTCATTTAATACGAGAGGGAGAGAGAGAAGCTCAGATAGGGAGAGAGCCTATTGTCACTAGGTGTAGATTTCCCTTTGTTGCACACATGCCAATTTTTCAGACTCAACAGAGGAGAGGAGAATAGGAAAATGATAGCAGCAGTGAAAAGGAAGAAGAGAGAGAGGGAGGGTTGGAAGGCGGGAGAGGAATAGAGGAGGAGGGAAGGAGTATTGATTTGACACTGAGGGAATCACACCATAGCTGTGTTCATTTTCATTCATCTGCCCTTGTAATAGGAGTGTTAATATGGCAGGTAAGGGGAGAGAAGGGGAGAGGGTAGAAGGGGGATTTAGGAGGATGAGAACACTTTATTAGAATCCAGTCTTTATTATCCTTCACCCCTTCCCACCTTTCAGCCTATACACACACACACACATGCATGCATGCACCAGCGCACACACACACACACACACACACACACACGTGCCTAGGTGTGAGTCAAGACAGGGTGAGGGTGTTAATTATATGTTGGTCTTGAACGGAGTCACAGTTGTACAAGTCATGTTTTATATAGTGCATGCATGTGTGTGCATATGCATGACATATGCACACGCATGCATGCACTAGAGGGAGTTTAGATATGAGCAGCTTAAATGAAATAGCTTTTAGTAGACCTTCCCCGTGCCTACTTGAAATCTGCCATAATGGACCCTTGGTAATTATCAAATAAATTAGCCAGGGGAAGGAGTAGAGGGGGAGGAGGGAGGGAGGGATTGGAGCTGATTTCTTTCACGCTCAAAACCACCCCTTTGCCACCCCAATATATATTTTTTAATACAGGCATAACCCTAAACACTCGACAGTGATGTGTAAAATATGTGTTGTTTTGAATAATTATGTTTTATGACATACTTGATGTTGCTGTAATGTTACATTCGCCATCATAAGTTATGACTTTAGGCCTAGCAAGCCTGCAATATTATTTACAGCACTGGCCGAAAGTATTGCACCCCCCTTCCCCAGTATTTTTGTGTAAACTTTACCAAAGTGCCACTCCAAACACAACTAAATTAATTTAATAAATAATAATTAATTATTGGTTTTACAAGTAGTTGAGTTTTAATTCAGAATATTCAACTATTCTTTACCCTTAATTTTGGTTTTAAGAGTAGGTAATATGACTGCAGTATTTCTGCAAGTCAGTGAAAACATGTGAAAACCATTTGACTTCTGACCCTACCTCAAAGAAGATGTTTTAACTTCCTGTTTGATCTCTACTAATAATATTGGTATTCTTCAGATCTTAACAATATGTCAAAAGTGTCTTCCTACTTAACACTATTAACAAGTATTGGCTTTTTTTCAGTTGTACATTAACACCCTAAAAAAATACATTTTGTTGTATTTTGAGTGGTATTTTACCTCAGACAGAAACGTTTATACAAAAATACAATGGTGCAATATTTTTGGCCAGCGCTGTAAAGAGAGAAACAAAGATTAATATCATCATTAGTGAAAACAGGACAAGGTCACATTCAATTAATAAAAATCTAATCTAATCTAATAATAAAATAAAAATCTAATAAAAACCTAATCTCATAAGGATATATACAGTGGGGTCCGAAAATCTGAGACCACTGTGAAAATGCTTCTATTTTGCATTCTTTTTGAATTTAATACAAGATTTTTCATGCCAAATGATAATATCATCTTAACAATTTGAGGGAAAACTTGAGTCTTTGAAAAATATACATGAATTTCAGAATATCTTAGTATTTGGTATGCCCCCCTTTTGCTTTAATGACAGCATGCACTCAAGCTGGCATGGACTCCACAAGCATGATATGACAATGTTCCAAAGAGCTTCTTGTGATGTCAAACTTTCTGATTATTCAGAAATTTACATGGAAAACATCACAGATTTTCAATGTGGTCTCAGACTTTTGGAGTCTGGAGGTGCAAATTACATTAATATTTCAAATTACAACATTTCACTATGCACTTCTGCAGGTTGTTGTAATTTCAAGTTATGGTGTTACTAAACCTGATAAAAAAATAAAAATAAAATAAAAAAAACTTCTGACACTAAGAAAGTGCAACATGGTGTCAGTTGTGTTATCTACACTACTGAAGTGCTGTTTTTCATCAAAGGTGTCGCTGTTATCTGTGCTCTGGTGCTGTAATTTTGTGGTCATCTAATCAGATTTTTTTTTTAAATTGGAGTGCATACTGTATGTATGTCTTTCAGTTAGTGAAACGTGTATTTTCAAGTTTTTTTTGTTTTGAGAAATTTTGTGTTGTACTATTTTTTTTCTGTTTTTGTGCTGTTTTGTTGGTTTGTTTTTTGTAATGTTGTGTTTTTTATGTTTTGTTGGTGGGATGTCTTTGTGTTTCCTATTTTATTGAAAAAAACATTTTTAGTAATTTGTAATTGTTTTGGTGAAATGTCATTTAGTTGTTGGTTTTGTTAATTTTTTTGTAAAATTTTCCTCTTTAGTTTTTGTTATGTGAAGTTGTGTTTTTCTGTTTTGATAACGCGCTTTGTAAAATATTTTGCATGACCAAATGTAGTTTGCACCACAGGGCCATCATATTTACCTGGATGATTTTGTTTCTGTATGTGTCTAGTCAGGTGCTTGACTGACCTGACTGCTGGCAGGTGATACAGCAATGGACCATATGCCACATTACTATTTCATTACTCTGACACAGTACTCCCTGGAAATGGGAAGTGCAGCTAGCATTATTCTAATCAACACACATAAACCCACAATGTTATTGTGCTGATCACTTTACCGCTGTGGTTTGTACTTAAGCACTAATCACATGATGCATTTTCTGTTCTAAAACATTTTCAGAGCTGTTGTCCATTTGCTCTGGTCCAAATCAGGGGCTCAGTTGTTACAATGTTGTATTAACTAGTTGGTTTAATTTGGTTTTACATAGGAGAAATTAATCGAACCAGAAAAACAGGAAAAGGTTTACTATGCTGGGATAACTAAATAGCATGGAACAACAAAAAAAAAGGGGGGGNTGATACTTCCATAGTCACAGTCATCATTTGGACCATATACCAAGGAAACTATGACACCAGATCCTGAATTTTACTTCAGGACCACATATTGCTTTATATTATGTGTAGAAGATGTGCTGCCTTCAGAAAGCTGAACAGGGCAATGGAGCGCATATTGAGCACATACAACCACATGCTAAATTTTAACATGTTAATCTAACGATGTGTTAAGTACGATTGATATGTTAGGACTGTTTAGCAGCATCCAATTGCTATAGCTACTCAAAGGTGTAGTTTAACTCAGTAACATTTGTTTTATGTTTGGCACGTTTAATGGTTTTAAGTTGGGGATATCTGACAAGCATGTACTGTAAAATCAAACTTGCCACTGTTGTAGGTAAGCGTTAACTGCACATAACCCTCTGCACTTCTAGCTCAATCAATAAATCAATAGACTGCCTTGTGCTTGGTTGGGGACTAGCGGGGAGCATGTTCACACTACAAATGAACTGCTCCAGAGTTCCTTTGGAGCCAGACCAAGACCATATTCTCAAAACTGTCCAGATATGATTGTTTTGGTCTGCACCCTAGTGCGATTGCCGTGTTCAGACCTGCCCAAACAAACCGTACCATACCAAAGAAGGAAATAAACCCCTAGTTCTATTGAACTGGACACCATTTTTCTGTGTATTCCACCAATGGAACTGTCCGTGGTGCTACCCGAGCCAGTATTCCTGATTGTTTCGAAATTGAACTGTCCTTGGTGCTGGCCTGCAACTTTTGAAGAATATTTCTCCTGTACCGCTCCACTTCAAATTCACTGACATGTGGCCTATTTCATATACTTACATAGATTTTCATGGCATGTTTTCTACCTTGTGACAAAGTCGTTGACTGTAAAAACAGTTTTACTCATGTAGTTAGGAATAATGGCATTGCTGTCATTGCTGCTGTGTGTTTTTTATTTATTTGTTTGTTTTACCAGTAATGTTTTCAGACACTCTCTGATCCTTGTCAGAATGAGGATACTATCGAGCTACTAACTAGCAAACCGTCTTTATTTATCATTCCTTATGCATCCATTTCTTTTGATAAATAATCAACATAACATCAAATTAATCATTTCCATTTATCCATTTATGCCCCCCAAAAATAAAATCTGATGAGAAATTTCAGTCAAGTTCAGTGAGGCCTTCTGATCTTCTTTGCGATGGTCTCATTTGTTTATGACTCAGAATAATGTGGTAATTATTTATTGATATTACCTAAAAACATGTTTACTTTTCTCTGTTTGCATTGAGATGGGCAACAGGATTGTGATTTTGAGTGTCTGTGAGCTGCATGTTCTTTCGTAAGTTTCAGCTGCCCTTGGGGATAAAAGGCAGCAGAAAAACACCAATAGCTGAATGATTGGCATATTTATTAAATAGATTTCACTGGGGTCTCTGCCTTGCTTATGCACTCAGTCTCCACACAATGTTGCTATGGAATATTTTATAAAAAGCACTTTAGATTAATAACACTATTAGAGAGTCCAAGTAGTAAAACGGAAGAGTTTGCACGTTGATGATAGGGGACAGATTGAAAGAAGACATACCATAAGAGACAATAGATGTGGTAGAAAGAAAGAAATTGTCTAAAACAGGAGAAAGATAGAGATAAAAATGGTCCAAAAAGCTAGCACTGCTAGCTCATCTTTATATCTTCCATTTGTGAGGATACTGTTTGTACACACACGCACACACACACACAATTTTTGATGGAGATTCATTGTAATATAGTGAGCATATTGTTTGTCTAAGCATATGGGTGTGTGCATTCATGAAGCGTCCATTTGTATAACTACTGGCTGTGCTGTTTTGAGCTCCTGTTCCATTTGGCCATGTCAGTCACGGCAATCTTTGGTGCCTGTTTTGGTATAAAAAGTACTAAGTAAAGTGGAGTGATACATAGATGTGATGAGGTTGTTTGTGGCCTACCTCAAGCCTGTGAATCACCTACAGAACCATTCAGCAGTTTCTGTCCTCTCCTGTAATCTCCATCGCCATCATTTAGATGGCTGATTCAGTTTTTTCCCCTAATGAAGGGTACTCTGTCACACACATGCGCACCCACATGCACGCACACACGCACATAGAGCATATGTGCACACGACTTGCGCATGTCGCTGTATGCCACTGCAGCGCCCCCTACCCAGCTGTTGTCACGTGAGTGCACGGGCCCTAGCAACAGCGAGCAAGAGAGCGAACAAAAAAGAGAGATCCTGGCGAGAGCAGGGGAAAGGGGAATGGAGGGAGAGAGAGAGAGAGAGAGAGAGAGAGAGAGAGAGGAGGGAGGGGGACCATAGAGCATTAATAAGTGATGAGTCCAACAGTGTGAATTGCTGTTAGTTAGCATTGCTGCGGCGCCGCCTTCATTTGCATGGCAGCATCAAGAGCAAACCCCTTACTTACACCGTTTCCTCTCTCATTCTATTTATCTCCAAATCCATTTCTTTCTTGCTTTTACTCACCATTTTATCTATTTCTGTCTCTTCTGTCTTTCTCCATGGTCTAGTGTTTGAAAAAATATAGCTATCTTTTCTTAGGTACTTCTTTTTGTCTTTGTTTCCTCTCTGATGCGTTCCTCTTCTCCTTCCAACCTCCCTCGTGGCGAAAATGCATTCCTGCATTAACATGACTTTTATTTTCTCCTTGTTTTCGCTTTATGATCTCTCATGTTGTTATTTCTTCCATCTCCAATTTGATGATGATTTGTTGAAAATGGCAGCCATATACTATACAGGGATATATTTAGCTGTGCTTTTCTGCATCCCTTCATCTTGTGCCTCCATCTTCACCTCCTATTTCTCCTCCCCTTCCCTTTCTGGATCCCACCTATCTCAAAGGCAAGGGGGGTCCTCTCTCCAGGGGAACTTTGGGAAGATGAGTGATGCTTCAGGGCTCCCTAATTCTTTTTTCCTCATGTCTTTTTCTCTCCCTCTGTCTGTCTCTCTCTTTATTTGCATGTATGTGTTTGTGAAATTGCTGGCACACACACACACACACACACACACACACACACACACACACACACACACACACACACACAGAGAGAGAGATCAAGCATCAGCTTTACACTGCACTTGGCTTGACTCCCCGCCTCGGGCTGATCAGCTGAACTGATTCCATTACTTACAGACCCTCCTGAAAAAGAAAGAGGAGCACAGACTCGTAGGAAAAAAGCCAGAGACAGACAGAAGTCGAGGGCAGAGGGGAGACAGTAGGAAGACAAACTGAGAATGGAGAGAAGATATTATGTAGATGGAAAAGAGAAGGAGGGGCCAAATAGGAGAAGAAAGAGTCAGGAAAAAGGGAGGAAGTATGAGGCTTTGTATCTCCCTGGGGTGTGGGATAGATCTTAAAAAAATCTCATCCTGCCTCCCACAGCAAAAAATAAATAAATAAATAAAAAATACAGACACAAAAGCACATGCATATATACACATACACACAAACTCTCTCAACAACAACAACAAACTCCTGGAGGCGTAGGCAGACTAGACGAGAATTGATCTGCTCTCCCAAAAGGAGAGGCTTGGAGGGTGGGGTTGGGGGTAGNGGGGGGGTGGAGACGCAGAAAAATTGTTTGTACCCATGTGTGGTTCTCAGGCCTCAGGCCTCTCATCCCTCTCACTCTCACTCCCTCCTCTGTCACTCCCAACGGCATGTTTCTCTTTATCTCCCTATCTCTCCCTCCATCAATCTCCATCTGCCCCCTCCTCTCTGTAGAGTTGACCCTTTCTCTCCTCTGCTGCCTCCCTCCATCCCTGCCTGCAACCTCTCCACTGTTAGGTGTGTCACATCTCCACAGAAAGTAGGAGGACAGGCAGCGACTAGGAATTAAATAATAGAAAGATGTAGAGAGAGCTGCAGTGAAAAACAAGAGAGAGAGAGAGGAGCCAGAATCCAGAGCAGTCAAGGGAAGAGAGAAAAGAGTGATTTTACTAATGAATATTTCACTTTATCTGCGACTCTGGTTAAGGCATTCTGATCTAAAGGGAGAGACAGAAAGACAGAATAAAAGTGAGAGAGAGAGAGAGAGGGATAAAAGAAACAGAGAGGAAAAATGGCAATGTTGATATGAGATCCCTCTCATTAATGTCCCCAGCACTGCTCACTCTTTCTATTTTTTCTCCACATTCTTAACCATCCCTGAATTTCTTTGTCGTCCCCCCCNCCCTCCGTAGTCTGTCTTTCTCTCTGCAGGCATGTTGTGACAGGGTGTAGCACTGTGTTGTACAGGGTTGTACTCGCCAAGTGCATATTATCCTGTAAGGCTTAATACCCAGGTTGGAACAAAAGGGCAGGCTCGGAAATTACAGCTTACGTCGCTTAGCGCTCAGCACAACAACAATGTGACTCACATGAAAACATGTGCGTGTGAACTTTCAGATATTTATGCACAGGCTGACAGTCACGCGTGTGCAGATCTAGTGAAATCTGAAATCACACACATAGACATACACAGGCTCTTATAGACTTTATACTGGAATGCAATAGGCATCTACAGCTCACCGGAAATGTTGCTTAGGTGTAACACACTTTTCTGACACATTATGCTTCTCCAGAACTCCATAAACTGGTCAACATGTGGAGTAATGCAGCTTGTTTAGTTAGCGAGAATGTGTCAGCTTTGACTCAAGGGGTACAGCCTTCAGGCTCCTTCACACCTCAGTCTTGTTAGAGACTCGTGTGTGTGTGTGTGTGTGTGTNGGGGGGGGGCAGGGCAGGGCGCCAAGCCAGTCTTCACTGTTTTAATAAATGTCCTTTGGATGGAGCTGTGCAGCCATAAAGCTCATCGATTGTCATTGCTCACACTGTGGCAGTGAGGGCACGCACGCACATACACACACTAACACACTCACACATACACACATTGTACCCTGGTCATTCATACTTACTGTACACATACATTCATATCAATGAATGTTCATTGATACTCACAGAAAATTGTGTATTAGAGTTGTTACACACTACTAATAGAACATGAATTGAGATTTATTGTGAATTTTAAGTAATTAAAGTAATTCAGAAACAAAGTGAAAAGCAACTTAAACTGAAGCTTAAGTAGTGAAGTATTGACAGCAAGTACACAGAAGAGAAGCATGTACCTCTTTTCATCACCAACAAATGCAACACCTAAGGTGCATTTAACACCCAAAGTGTTTTAGATTAAATTTGTCTGCTCTGACTAGGTGTTGACCTATTGCTTGGAGCTGTGTGTGTGTGTGTGTGTGTGTGTGTGTGTGTGTGTGTGTGTGTGTGTGCCTGTGAGTGAGTTAGTTGAGATTTCTCTGCACGCAGATCTGTTGTCAACACTGCAAGGAGACACACAAACATGTACAGCAAACAAAAACTTGACATGTTCTCACACATGTACACAACCAAACAATCTGCAATCTACTACAAACTGAAGCACACACTGTTTAAAATAACCCTTTGGAAGAACGGAATACAAAGATTCAGACAAGCGTAAAGAATCAGACACTGAAATTCACTTTCCTCCTGTATTTTCTTTGACTTTCTCTGACTTTTCTTCCTCTCGCTCACATACGCACATGCTCTTTCCATTGACATGTAGATAAATCAGAGGCAGACCAAGCAGTCAACGATGTGAAATGAAAATGACACTAATCTGCTGTTACCATAACACACACAGACACATCAATTATTCACACCTACAATAACTCCCCTCTCTTCTCTCTTTCTTTTGTGCCTCATCTGTCTTTCTCTATTGTGTATACCTCAATAGATGGATGGGACATGGTATGTTAAAAGCTCCCATGTGTTCCACTAAGTGCTGTGATCGGGCCTTTTAAAGACATATATGTTATGCTATATTATATGTATGGACCACCATTATTTCTTCTGAATCCATCCAAAAGCAACACATATCCTTCTGTGTTTTGCTTTGCTCAGCAGCATTGTTTGCAATGATGATGAAAAAAGGAAAAATAATGAACACAAGAAAACTTCTCATGTATCAGAATTCATTGCCATCTTGTAGAAACAATTATAAGATGCATGCACACAAGCACACACACAGGGAAAGTGGTTGTGCACACTGGTCGATTTATTTCTTAGGTAGACACAACCCTATACAAGCAAATGATATGCCTCCAAACTAATCACAAACTATCTTTTACAGAGACGCACTGACTAACATATGATTTTCTTTTGTTTGACACACTTTCTTTCTGCTATTCTCCACAGGCAACCGTTTCTTCCTGACCTCATATGGCGCTCTGTATATCTCAGAAGTGCAGAAGGAAGATGCTCTGTCCACCTACCGCTGCATCACCAAGCACAAGTACAGTGGAGAGACTCGCCAGAGCAATGGAGCCAGGCTCTCTGTTATGGGTAGGCAACAAGTTTCCAGTTCAACTTTCAATGGAATCTAAATGAGTCAGTGCATGAGGAAGAGCAGTGGCTCCTTTTTCATGATTTTTTTCCCTTATAAAAATTCTGAGATACAGAGATATATAATTTTATTCCACTTAAAAAAATAGCTGAAATACCGAGAATTACAAATAAAAATATAATTTCTATTACTTTTACAGACCCTACGGAGTCCACCCCATCATTGCTGGACAGTTTCCAGTCCGGTGAGGTGCAGGTGGGGCACAGTGTGGAACTACCCTGCATCGCATCTGGATATCCAAATCCCACCATCCGTTGGCTAAAGGATGGGCGCCCATTACCGGCAGACTCCCGCTGGACACGGCGCATTACTGGCCTCACCATTTCTGACTTGAGGCTTGAAGACAGTGGCAACTACATCTGTGAGGTCACCAACAGCTTTGGCTCTAAGGAGGTGACAGGTCACCTCAATGTGATAGGTGAGAAGCGAGGGGAAGTGAAGGCAGAAGTCGAGCAGTAAAGTTTGTGAGAGGCCCCCCTTTCTCTCATGATCCATGATTCTCATGTATGTTAAAAAAACATGCATGAGAATCAGCTGATAATCTACTGAACAACCATGCACATTATGTAGGTTTATATCTATATACTAATAATACACATTTATACTAATAATACACATTGCAGGTTATGCTTTCTTTCTTTTAAAAGAATTGTATGTGCTGTTTTCCCCAGTTTCCTTTATTCATTATTCTTTTCTTTTTTGTAGTAGCTTGACTGCACATTCTTTATGAAAGACGTTATTTTGTAAATTGGTAATCAACAGGATTAACCCATATTTGGAAACTAATTCTAGGCTGACTAAAACATTTATGCTACACACTCACACACACTCACTTACGCACTATATGTTATCTGTCTGTTGCAAGATCAAATTGCATATACAAAATGGTTATGCCAATCTTGGCATATACCACGACTATATATGCAGACAGATGAAAAGAAGAAAAGAAAAAATAATAATAATAAAACATTTATGCTTTTGAGAGTGGAGTAGAACACCAAAGAGATTCCAAAGTTTTTCTTACGCAGAGTTGTTTATTAAACTACTTTGTTTGCTAGTATTAATATAATTATGGCAATTACTTAGAAATTTAAAATTCCCAATAAAACCAAACTTTTTGGGTTTTTTTTCCTTTTGAGGAGAGGAGAGGAGAGGAGAAGAGAGGAGAGGAGAGGAGAGAGATCTAAGTGAGATAGAAAATCAGTGCAGCACTGTAACAAAATCAAAACTCAAGTCTGACTCAGAACATAGACCACCTGACACACAACAAATCATCACGCATTCAACCTCCACTGGTCTACATGTGACAGCTACAGATGGAGCGAAATTGTGAGATGGGCAGAAGTAATGGATGTCATGTAATGTCACGGACAGGAAGGATGAAGACGTTGTTTAAGCTCTATTGGCCGTGGCCTGGCCCCATGTCTTCTGGGCCAAGTGAGCATGATCTCCAAGGACGGCTTGTTTCTCCACCGTGCTCTGAAAGCCGACTGAGGCATTGCCACGGTGACAAGAGCAGAATGGTGGTCATATAGCCCTGTCATTCTACTTAAGGTGAGAGAGGGAGGAGAGAGAGAGAGAGAGATAGTATTTTATAATATTGTGTGTATGGATGAGAATGATATTTGGAGATGAAGAGGTGAGGCAGATAGAGAAGTTGTGCTATGGAGAGTGTGAGGAGGCAGTGAAGAAAGTGTAGAAAGGAATTGAAAATGGAGGCTGGTGGAGATAAGGGTAAACTTAGTGGACACTGGGCAGACTGGCCACAGGGCACATCACTGCACAACCCACAAACCTCTTCTGACAGGGCATGGAAGAAGGGACACACACTCATAAACACACACACACATACAGTCTCTTTACACACATATACACGTTTGGGGAAAAACATACAGTACATACACTTAAATACACATTATTGTTTTTGAAGACAAACCCATACATGTATGTGCACTGTCACTGGCACACAGACAGGCAGACAGACAGACAGACACACACACACACACACACACACACCAGCCTCCAGCACTTAACACTAGCTGCCTTATTGCTCACTGACATTTTCTCCCCTTTCTGTCTCTTGGTCTTGGTTTTCTCCTCTGCTTAACACACTCACATTCACTCACACACACAAGGGCAAAGACAGACACCTTGACACACAGACAACAAATGCACAGACCCACCAAAACATGATTTGTGTTAAATGGCCCAGCACAGTGTAACTCAGGTGAAATTGCTCTGCCTGTGTATGTATATATACATACATACATATACCTCAAATATTTAGTGGTAAGTTGTGAATGTGAATGGAAGACACATTTCACCAGTCCTTTACCCACCTTCTCTAAAGTCCCTTTTCCTTCTGTCTCTGTNCCCCCTCTCTCTCTAGAGCCGCTAAGGGTCACTTTGTCTCCCAAGAACCTGAAGACAGGAATCAGCAGCACAGTCATCCTGTCTTGTGCGGTTCAGGGTTCCCCCCATTTTATTGTGTCCTGGTACCGTAATACAGAACCTGTCGTGCCTGACCAGCACTTCTCCATCCAAGGGGCTCACAATGAAACTCTCTTTATTTCCGCTGCTCAAAAGAGACACTCGGGAGCTTATCAGTGCTTTGCTACTCGCAAGGGCCAGACCGCCCAGGATTTCTCCATTATTCTGCTGGAAGGTAAGAAAAGAGAACTGCTATTCTTGGGTGTCGTAATCAGTATATGTATGTAAAAAGAATTGTCCAGTCTTATGCTACTGGCAAGGTAAGAATTGGTGTTAGTTTCTCTTTATGTTTAATGATACAATTTAATAATTAATGGGGACTTCTGCTAGCAGGATGTCTCAGTTATTTTGCTAATTAATAACAATTTAACTACCTGACTGTGTTACATCATTGGTGAAGGCATGCACTGAGTGCTATACATTTTAATTTCTCTGATTAGTTTATTGTTCACATACAGTGCATGCATTGATGAACACAGATGCGCATCCAGCGCTGGCCTGAGCCTATTTGTAGGCCTACAAAAGATTTTGCAATCGGGTGTTCTTTCTACATTTAAACTATGTTCGCTCTTTCTCTTTCACTTAAATCCAGAGTTTTTTGTTTTTGCTCACTTATTCACACACTAAATTGTTCATAAAGGGCAGCAGTATCCAGAGGTTGGACAACACATAAAAGATGGAGTAGCAGGACGAGACAGTCTTGTAGCTGTGAGGGTTACTCATGGAGAGTCTTGGGTCATTGTTTTCATGCATTTATTGCTTTTTATAAAACAATTAGCTTAAAGTTTATCTCGTTGGTCCACTGTGGAATAAGAAAAAAAGCATTATTATTGTGCCTAATCATATTTATATAGAACAACCCTGCACACAGAGTTGGCTGTATTATATATTTTCATGCACTTTTGTTCTTGTTACTAATGTGAAGTGTTATTTCTCCATCTTGCTCCTCAGAAAGAAATTTATTATTATGTATCCACTTTGCAACTAGTGATAGCGTTCCTCATCAAATAAGGACTCTGCTGCCTGTCTGGCCCTTATTACAATTATTAATATCATCTGTCTTTTATAATATTATTCAGAATGTGTTGTGAGGCATTACAGTGGATCAGTATGATCCGTCTTTCAACTTTTCTCTCTTTTCACTATTGTCAGATGGTACACCCCGTATAGTTGCCTCATTCAGTGAGAGGGTGGTGGTCCCAGGTGAACCATTTTCCCTGATGTGTGCCGCCAAAGGAGCCCCTCCTCCCACAATCACCTGGACCTTGGATGATGAGCCTGTGGCCCGGGACCTATCACGTGTCCGAGCGAGCCAGTACACACTTTCCGATGGCAGCACTGTGAGCCACGTCAACGTCAGCAACCCTCAGATCCGCGACGGAGGAGTGTATCGGTGCGCCGCACGCAACTCGGCCGGTAGTGCCGAGTACCAAGCGCGCATAAACGTAAGAGGTGCCTGTCTACTTTTCAATATCAGTCATACAGGCTTCACAAAGCCTGACCCCCCACCCCTACCTTGACCCATATCCTATCCGAACCTCTCTATACCTCTGCCTCTATCTCTGTATGTGTCCTTTGCTTTATTTTGTATTTATCTTTAGAGTCCTTCTCTTAGTTTAACTTTTTTTTTTCTTAGTGTTGACCCCTCATGCTTTCCAACAAAAAGTTATCTGCATTTTTTTTTCTTCCAGCATCTCTTATGTCTGATTCAGTCTTTCTTTTTTTCATTCTATCTTCACTGCCATACTGTTCTACTTTCTAACTGAATTTTGCACATATACCTGTGTGAGTTATGTAAAACTGATAAATGTCGACAATCAAAGAATTGTTGACATTTGAACACATAGAAGCAGTGTGTCAAAAAAAAAAAAAANAAAAAAAAAAAAAAAGAATCGATTTTAAGAGATTGTGAGAAAATAGATTTAAAAAAAACTAGAGAAATTAAAGAATCAGATGGTCAGGGACAGAGAGAAAAGAGGGAATAGATTAAATTGGGGGGGTGAAAGGAGGAAGGCAAAAAAGAGGAGTGGAGGAGTGCCAGTGGATGTTGGGGGATGAACACTGGTGACAGGACTGGTGATGTCACTGTCATCGAAGAAGACAAGGATGAGGAGTGACACCAAAGGATAAGGCTGTATCACTGTTTCCAGCTCTCTTTCTCTCTCTTTACATCTCTCCTTCTCCTTTCCTTCTCTCTCTCTCTCTCTCTCTCTCTTTTTCTTTTTCGTGTTTTCTGTCTGTCCTTTGGTGACATGTATAGCTAAGGAGACATGCCAGAGCAATCACTGACTTCGAGAATGAGTTCCATTGCCAAAACCCTCAGCCCCTTGTGTAACACAAACTGACACAAATACGGACAAATACACCGATATGCACACGACTGGGCACACACACACGCAAGCAGAACCACACCAGTATGCTTAGCCACTCACTGAAATGCGATACACTCAACCTATCCCATTCAGTGATGGGGCCAACAGTGAATATACACGCCACACAGACATTGAATCCTCACACTTGTGTGTGTGTGTGTGTGTGTGTGTGTGTGTGTGTGTGTGTGTATCTGTGCGACGGCGCTGCTGAATAATACATCTTTGACTCGTCAGAGCTGTGACTTCAAAGCTCAACACACGCCGAGAGAGAGACACACACAGAGAGACAGAGACTGAAAGTGAGAGTAGTAGTGGGAAGGGGGTTGGAAGAAAAGACAAATAGTGGTGAGAAGGTCAGAGAAGAAGTGATGGATGATTGAGTGGTAGCTCTCAGTGTTTTCCAATAATGCTAAGCACATTTTCTGTCTGTCTGCTCAAAGTCTTCTGTCCCAGCTCTTTTTCCAATGATGAGACTATCATGCTACATTTTCATTACATTATTGCTGTTTTGTTTTATTATTTTTTTTTAAATAACATCATATATTGACATTAAGTTTGTTCGTTAATCTACTAGTTACCTGCTGTGGGCGCTATTGGCAATTCCCCCTCCCTCAAAATATATCCCATGTAGCATGACCTTTAGAGTTCCTCAGCACAAATGCTAGTAGAGAATATGTTATAGTTATAATATGTCATTAGTTATAACACAAAGAAATAATTCATATTCAACAGTGTGCAACCCAGAAAACAGAACTCCATGCAAATACACTAGTAGTGAATTAAAAGTGTAGCAAACACACACGCACACACACACACACACACACACACACACACACACACACACACACACACACACACATAACAATGAATGATTAAGAAAAATTTCAAAGAATTTCGCATGAGAATGAAACCATACCACGCAACAATGATGCTTCTTAACATCAGGGCAGGACATTCTAATTTCTCTCTCTCTCTCCCTACATCCCTACATGCTTTTTTTCCTCCTCTATCTCTCCCATTATCCCAATTCCCTTCCCTATCACCCCGTTCCTTTATTCCTAAAATTCCATGTCTTACTTTTGACACATTAACTAATAACCTTTGTATTCCTCCTTCTTTTCCTCCTTCCTCCCTCCATCTCTGTCTCTCTCTCTCTCTCTCTCTCTCTCTCTCTCTCTCTCTCTCTCTTTCTCTCTCTCTCTCTCTCTCGCTCTCGCTCTCTGTCGTTCCCTCTCTCTTTCCCTCCATCAGGTCCACCAAGGATTCGGCCCATGAAGAACATTACAGCAGTGGCAGGAAGAAACACTTTCATAAACTGCCGCGTGATTGGGTATCCATACTACTCGATTAACTGGTACAAGGAAGGGCTTCTGCTGCCAGACAACCATCGGCAGGTGGAGTTAGCTTAATATTTCTGGTTAAAGACAAAAGCACATCAATTGAAATACTTTTCATCAGCAGTCAATCCATCCAGTTTCACAGCGTCTTTGTTTGGATTTTTCCAGGTGGTGTATGAAAACGGAACTCTGAAACTAAGTGATGTTCAGAAGGGAATGGATGAGGGGGCCTACGTCTGCAGCGTCCTCATCCAGCCACAGCTCTTCATCACACAGACTGTCTACGTCACTGTAAAAGGTCAGTTCAATGGGTGAAAATCTTGTCTTTTAGGTCATATCTAGGATTAATTTCCCCAGCCTGGAAAGTCATCTGGATAAATGTCTCTAAAACCAAACAACACTGAAACACATCATCTTTTGGTTTGTGCAGCGTGAATTTTATATACTAGTGTATTTGTTTGCTGTGCCCAGGACACATGAGCTCCTTTATGAGCTGAATGTTCATAAAATAATAATACATTGTAATATAAGCGAGTTCAGCTCTGTTTTACTCAGTTGAAAGTTTGGAAGAAAACTGTATAAAAATTCAAAATGTGGAAGACAGTGACTGTAATAGGGATGGAGAGTAACAATGGTTTAGCGGATATGAGTGAAAGAGAGGGAGAGGAAAGACGAATGCTGTATGCATTGCCTCTAATAACCCCTGATTAAGGGGCGGAGTGGCCTAGTATGTGCTCTCAACCACTCAGCAATTACACAAAGTAGGAGTGCTATTGTAGAGATTGTGTATGTGTGTGTACATGACATGTGCATGTAATAATGTGTGTGAGTGATAGTGTGTGTGTTCTGTATATATTCTGCATGTCACTTTGTATGTTATTTTGTTCAGCTCTGCATTACGATAGCATGACATTTTGTTTGAAGAACTTATGTGTGTGTGTGTGTGTGTTTTTTTTGNGTCAGCTTGACATTAGCATTAGCAGCTGTGTGAACCTTGTGGCACTCAGTGGTCTTGGTAGCGTTTCACTGCATGTGTGTATGTGCGTTTGCTGCATGTGGCTGTACTGTAGGTGTGTGCTTGTATGCGTGTGTGCTCGTCATGTCTCTGATTTAATTAGATGAATTTTAACGAGGCCCAGATTAAATCCCCCAGATGTCTCAGCTGTAAACCCCCACACCTCCCTCCTCCCTCTCTCCAAATCAACGCAATCACCTCCACCGGTCTCCATGGCAACACCGTTCTTCCCCCTGTGGATGGGGCTCTAATTAGAGCAGCTATTATGGGCTGGCTTCAGCAGGGCAGGGCAGGATGGAATGGAGGGGTTGGTAGAGGGGCAGAGCGGCTGCAGAGTGGGTAGTGGGCTAGTGGGCCAAGCTGCAGTGTTTGGGAGCTCTGGCAGTCCAGGTCATGATGGCAGACTGAAGATCTCACATAACCAGACAGATGAGCCACTAATTTACCTACAGTCCTGTCAGGTGAAAATGACAGATTCTGAATCACAGCCTCTCAAAAAAAAAAAAAAAAAAAAAAAAAAAAANCTCTTTATATCTCTCCCTTCCCACCCCCTGTCCTTTCTGTGCCCCCAAATCTTCAAATCTGTATCTACCCTTATTCTCCCCATGTCTCCTGATCTGACTTTTTTCTACCCTTCTGTTATTCATATCTGCCTCAAATCTTTGTCTTCACCTCTCGCTCACCCCACTCATTTAAACAACCCTGTAACTGTTTTCATTCCATTTATTCATTCCTTCCATTCATTTCCATTCCCTCTTTGTCTTATTGTATCGTCTCTCAATCTACCCTTTATTTCACCATTTCTCTCCTTGACTTTTCTCTCACTGTCTCTCCTTTTCATCATATATTGGCTCCACTTGATCTGCCTTTTCTCTCTTTCACATATCTTCTATTATCTCTTTTCACTTCTAATATTTTTCCTTCAGTTATTTTGTCCCTATTACATTTCTGTTTAACCTTCTTTCTTTTATTACCTCTTCATTAATATCTCTGTATTCTCTTCTTTCTACTTCTGCTAGTTCCTCCACTGATCCAGCCATTTGACTTTCCACCGACTTCCATCGGTAAGTTGATGTACATCGCCTGCGTGGTGTCATCTGGAGACATGCCCATACGCATCACATGGCGCAAGGATGGCCAGGAGATTGTTCCCTCCTCTGGCATCACCATCGACACTAAGGAGTTCATGAGCTCCCTCCAGATTTCCAAAGTCTCACTCAAACACAATGGCAACTACACCTGTATTGCCAGCAACGATGCTGCTACTGTCAGCACCGAGAGGCAGCTCACAGTCACAGGTAAGGAGGAAGGGGAGAGGGTAAGAGAAGAAACAGATTATGATGTTATAATGATTGCATTTAATCATAATCAGTATTGGAGATGGCATAACTTGAAAGGTTTAATGTAGAGATACAGCAATGCCACTGGTGATGTTTTGATCACAGAGAAAATCTTAGTCCAGGTCGCAGTAAGGAGAGTACTGAGACTACTTGTAGAGTACTGAGAATAATGAGTCTGCCTTATCATTTTTGGTTAAAATCATTCATGACTCTATCCCACCTCTCCTAGTGCCTCCTCGGTTTGTGGTGCAGCCCAACAACCAGGATGGGATCTATGGGAAGGCGGGAATCCTAAACTGCTCTGTTGATGGATACCCCCCTCCCAAGGTCATGTGGAAGCATGCCAAAGGAACACTAGGTACATGATCCCATCTTTCATTCTTATCTGTATCTTACTGTACTGTGTCTCTGCTATCCATATACCAAATTGTCTCTTTGTGCAATGTAATCCATACTGCCAATACAGCAGCAAATCCCATTAGAATGCAGGTAATGCCAGTTTCAATTCACAATAATTCTCTTTTCTTACTCCAGCGGGTATTGGAAACCCACAACAGTACCACCCTGTGCCTCTGACGGGCCGTATCCAGATCATGAATAACGGCTCGCTACTTATTAGACATGTTTTGGAAGAGGATCGTGGCTTCTACCTCTGTCAGGCCTCCAACGGGGTGGGCTCAGACATCAGCAAGAGCATGGTCCTCACCGTCAAGAGTGAGTATCCAAACGATACACACAAAGGCTAATATAGCAGAGCTGACTGTAGTGAGGCCATCCACGATGCTCTAGTAGTCCTCCTTTATCAGTCTTCATGCACACTCTGACTTACACACTGTGTCAAACCAGTGAGCCAGCTCGCACTACTCTGCGCATGCTCAGTGGGCACACACACACACACACTTGCACACATACATGCAGTACCGATAAACCAATGGAGCAAAGGTGACCATGGGCTTAGGAGCAAAAAGAACTGAGAGGAGAGAGAGAGAGAGAGAGAGAGAGAGAGAGAGAGAGAGAGAGAGAGAGAGAGAGAGAGCATTCATGCGTGATAGGCAGTGAGAAAGCAAGCAACTGAGCAATTGATCTTTTGACTCTTGGGATCTGTCTACAGACAATCAAAAACACTTTGAGCTTAATCATTATCTGTAATCAATCTCTCTACCCTGCCCTGGCTGTCAGTAACATCTTCTGTAATGTAATGTGAAAATGCACAGGGAAAACACACAAACACACACAACCAAATACACACAAATACACAATGATTATAAACTGTCATCATCCAATAGAGTGTGTGAGGCCAATATTCTATACAGAACATGAAGCTCATTGACCTTAGCTGTACTTTTAATTTATCACACCTTCTAACTCACGCACACAGACACAATCAGGACCTTGTAAGTTGATCTGTTAGTTTCACCATGTTGTGCTACCCCAATGCTGGCCACAACCCCNCTCAATTCTGTCTGTTTTGCTCAGCAGAGAGGGAGGAAAAGAGGAAAAGAGGGAGGGTGAGATGAATAAGTGATGAAAACAAAACAGCGGAACCCTCCTTAGATCGATATTGTGTGTTTGTGTGTGTAAGAGTGTGTGTTAGCGCCAGAGAAGATTGAGGGTATGAGTGATTTCGTGTATAGAGTGTGCGGGGAAAGGTAGAGTGTATCTTTTCTCCCCCTCTTCATTCACCTAGACACCACTGTAACTATTGGAGAATGAGAAAAGAGGTTTATTGACTCTACCTCATTGACCATAGCTCTTCATTACTCTAATGCAATGGAACTTGGCTACTCCAAACTCTACCTTTTAACAGCTAGCTCTCTTGCCCTTCTCCTCCTTCCTTCTCTTACACTTCTTTATTGCTTTCATTGTTCACTTATTTCTTTTCATCCCCTATTCTCCCCTTTTTATCTGTCCCTATCCTTCTATTTGTTCTAACCTTCCCCTCATCTCACACTACATTTCTCTTCTCCTTCTAGTCCCTGCTATGATCACCAGTCACCCCAACACTACCATGGCTAAGAAGGGTCATGTGAAGGAGCTGAACTGCACAGCCAGGGGAGAATGGCCCATCATCATCCGCTGGGAGAGGGGTGACACGGTTNGAGCTGAACTGCACAGCCAGGGGAGAATGGCCCATCATCATCCGCTGGGAGAGGGGTGACACGGTTATTGACCCTGACCGCAATCCCCGGTACACCATTACCACCAGTCCCAATGAGAAGACTGACGAGGTGTTGTCTACACTCAAGGTAAGAAACGCTTAGATATGATGGAGAATCCATTTGATGAAATCACAAAGCAATGTTGTTATCTTGTCCTGTCTTTTATCGCATCTTGTTGTCTTTTTTTTCCTCTTCATCTCTCTCATGTTTCTCCCTTCCTTTCTTTATACAGCTAAAGCCAGCCGAGCGAGAGGATTCAGTTTTCTTCTCCTGTCATGCCATTAACTCTTATGGAGAGGGGCGAGGCCTTATCCAGCTTACCGTACAAGGTAATCATTGTCATACCAATGCATATAAATTACAATCTCCTCTTTATTAAATTGCTAAAAATCTAAGATTAAAAAATTCTATCCTGCCAACTTTCTTTTTTTTCCACGCTTTCAAACTTTTAACCATCAGAGCCCCCAGACCCTCCAGAGTTGGAGGTGAGAGAAGTGAAAGATCGTAGTATGAATCTTCGGTGGACACAGAGGTTTGATGGAAACAGTGTCATCACCTCCTATGATATTGAGTATAAAAACAAGACAGGTGAGTGCAGAGTATGATCTTCAAATCCAAAAAAAAGTATTAATAGAAAAGGAAATGGATATCAACTTATATAACTCAACACAACCGTAAGACTTACAGTGCACTATTACTCCCTTCTTTCTCTGCCTCTCTTCCTCTTTTATACACACTAATTTACAAATATTCAGATACCTGGGAGCTGAAGCATGCCACTCGTAACATCTCCCCCACCAACAATCAGGCCAACATAGTGGACCTCCACCCTGCCTCAGTCTACAGCATTCGCATGTACTCTTACAACGCTATAGGCAAAAGCGAGGCCAGCAAGGAACTCACCATCAGCACCGAGGAAGCACGTAAGTCACTTGATGGTAGTTATGCAATAATGTGAATGGCTAGAAAACTACTACAGCTGTGAAGACCACACAAGCAAGGACATACACAATTGTTCAGGCCATGATATTTACTGGGAACATGAAAACCACAGATTTCTTGGTGGCTGCAAAGCGTCACATTCTGAATCTCTGTCTCTCTCTCTCTCTCTCTCTCTCTCTCTCTCTCTCTTTCTATAGAGCCTGATGGTCCTCCCATGGATGTGATCCTGCAGCCAGTAACCTCTCAGAGTATCAGAGTCACCTGGAAGGTAAAGTATTAAAATGTCTGCTTTCTATGCAGCTGCATCCTCAAAGGATACTGATTGTTTGTCATTGTTGCGGTCCATTATGATGCCCATGACCCAAATTTTCTTATGTCTTTAATTTTTGCCACCTTAGGTGCAAGGTGAAAGACAACTGACTAATTATAGAATTTATGGATACGAAGAGATGATGTGAAATGATGTTAGCATCATCTTCTCTCATTTTATCCCCCAGGCTCCCAGGAAGGAGCTGCAGAATGGGGTGATCCGCGGTTACCAGATCGGTTACAGAGAGAATGGCCCAGGGAGTAACGGCCAGTACAGCATTGTGGAGATGAAGGCTACTGGAGACAGTGAGGTGTACACCCTGGACAACCTGAAGAAATTTGCACAATATGGTGTGGTTGTCCAGGCCTTCAACAGAGCTGGCACAGGGCCTTCTAGCTCAGAAATCAATGCCACAACACTAGAAGATGGTGAGGATAGCAATGATTAACATAAAAATCATTTTTACAATACACACACACACACACACGTCCAGCTTGAGTGTGATTCACAGTTACACTCTTTGTGCTGTGTTCTTTCTGCTTTCTCACTGTCTGACTGTGTGTCAAATCATGCCAGGCTTTGCAACCAAAATTACTACCTTCTTTCTGTTTTCTCACGACAAAAAGAGCGGTGGATGCTGAAATCCAAATACTTTTTTTTTTTTCTTCCAAATAGCAAGAACACAGTGTAATCGATGTGAAAGACATAGTTGAGCAGCGTCACAGAGAGGAGTGAGTGAGCCTTGTCAGTTAAATGCATAGATATTGCAGTGCATCTTAATGAGCTGTAGGGGGCAGATATGAATTAATGAACACAGGACTGAATGAAGGGATTTATGTTGTTGAGCCACATAATGTTTTATTTAATTCATTTTTGTCTTACAAAAGATAAATGATTATATTTTCTAGAATATAAGTGATGACCACAAAAATATACACTAGTAGATCTTGAACAATATGAAAATGTAATAATTATTATAAGGTTGAACTTAGTCACATGGGGGGGGNGGGGAGGCTCTCTGTAAAACAAAAGAACAGATGAACTTTTTTTTTTAACTATTTTTTTATTTTTCAACAACAGAACAATACAAACATGTACAAAGCAAAACAAACAACCAAAAATGCCCACTCCATTAAAAAAAAAAAAAAAAAAAAAANAAAAGACAACAGCCACAACAAACAAAGGTGGAGAAATAATAATCATTGTCCACTCCAGAGTGTAATATCATAGGTTGAGATGCAGAGATGTGACCATATTCACTTTCAGAGAGGGTGGTGTGCAATGTGTGTGTATGTAAAGGGAAGGTACTCAAAAGAACACCATTGAGTAATAAACCTCATTGCATTAGTAAAGCTACAACAGGACCCCAACAGCTGAACATTTATAGCTTTTTTTTTTTTTTTTTTTNTTTTTTTTTTTTTTTTTTCACAGCTAAGCTCTTAAAGCCCCAATTCATAATTTTATTGTGCTCCACTTTGAATTCTGGAATTGGTGAATCTCAGTGACTGCTTGGCTACTACCTGCTGCTCTGGTGATAGCTGCTGCATGATGATGCATGCGTGCCAAATTACAAAGAGGCTGCAGCTCCTCATCTGATGAAGAAATGCAGACCAGGTTGTACCAACCATGCTAATACATTGGGACAAAAATAGTGCTGAAAACCATTTGCAGACAAGGGCCTTAATTTAAGTTTATTTTTTGTTTTTGTCTTCTTTTCTCAGGAAGACCTCTGAATCATCTTTTGTACTTTCCATTTTTTCCTCTCTCTATGTTTACTATTTGGTTGAGAAAATTATAGACTATATGTACAAATAGACAATTTTTAGAATTTATGCCATCTCACTCTCTCTCTCACACTTCATCCAAATTGCCTCACTTTTTTCTGTCCACACACACATGTACGTGTGTGTGTGTGTGTGTCAGTGTCAGTGTCATGTACACATTTGTCCACCCAGTGAACAGTTGGCTGAGTCCCATTGGTCCAGAGTAGAGAGAGCCCTCCAGCTCTTCCCTGTGGCTGTCACCGTGGCGACAGTGATATTGATGGCCATTATGATAATAGTGATAACAACAAGCATACTAAAAATAATTATAATTAGCTTGTCTCTCTCTCTCTCTCACTCTCCCTTTGCTAGCTTCCTGCTGTAATTATCCACAGCTGAGCGCATTGTCTCTCCGCACCCTCTTTTCATCTTTTTCTGTCTGTCCCTTGCTCCCCTTGCTTTTAACTCTCTTCCTCCCTTCCTCCCTTCTTCCTCTGCCCAACACCCCTCTCCTCCTCCCTCTAGCCCCCATCCAAAATTGCCTTTCTTTATGTTCCTATATTCCCATCTTTTTTCTCCACACTCCTTCATTTATAGGAAAAAGCCTCTTTTCCTGCTCTTTCCTCCTCTTTTCTGCCTCAACCACCTTACCATCATTTTATTTTAGTCTTTTCTTTAACCTATAATTTTTTTTCAGCTGTTCAACCTTACATGAGCACATATGCTAGCAGTTTCACACCAGCTCACCTTTTCTCCTGTTACTCACACACTATTAACATTCACTATCAACCGTTATTGTTCCTGTAGTAAAGGTGTGACCCGAGTATGTTATTTTGCCTTCTAATTATTTAGTCTTGAAGCCCAATGGTTTATTCACACAAAATCCATTTTACTTTTCTAATCCCCCTTTTTTACACCCCCACCCCCACCCTACTCCACACCTCCTTTCTCTTCACCAGCTGCAGAGAAATTCCCTGTTTGGGTTGGCCAAATCTCTCTCTTTCATTGCCCTCTGTGTTTCAGTCAGCTCTCTTCCTCTCTTCCTGCCTCCCCTTCTCTCACAAGTTGACTTCTGTTCATCTTCAACAGGGTGGGTTATTCAGAGCCTGAAAGGCTAATGGTCAGTGGGCCAGTAGTACTGAATTGAAGAGACACCTGGCCTAGTGGGAACAGAGGAAGGGCTGTGCAGAGAGAGAGAGAGAGACGGCAGTTGTAGAGATGTTCCTATACATCAGGCTGGACACATTATGGGCTTTTTATCTATCGCTACCCTGTTTACTCATTTCAGGTTTGATATGGAAATGTGGTTTAGGCTTTTTTTTTTTTTAACTATCTGGCCACAGCTCATAGGAAGGCATTTGCATTGATAAGGAACAAATCTAGAATGTTCACATTTATCAGAGAATTCCTTCATTTTGTCAGGTTTATCTATGTATCCACATGCTCGGTTAAACGAGGTGTGATTGTTTTCCGCTGTCCAATCTATAGACCTTTTCTCCTGACATAATGTGTGATAGCTGAACATAAAGGTTAGCTAACTGAATGGTTTAGACAACTTATCTGACCTTTTCCTCTCTCTCTCTCTCTCTCTCTCTCTCTCTCTTCTCCCTTTCTCTCTCCTCAGTGCCTAGCCAGCCTCCTCAAAATGTTCGAGCCATTTCTGTAACATCAGATGAAGCGGTCATCACATGGGCCGAACCTCCTAGAATGACACTACATGGTGTATTGAAGGGGTATCGTGTTGTGTTCTGGGCCGTCTTCCCCGATGGAGGTGTGTGTATGCATGCGTGTGCAAGTGTGAACACTATGGTTTCATTCTCCATACAATTATACATCAACTTCTAAGAAATAATTCAACTTCTAAGAAATGAGGCAATTTTACATTTGGATTGTCAGAGAATTACTACCAATGTGCTCATGATTGAATAGCTCATTCCCTTTGTTTCTTCTTCTCTACGTCAGAATGGGGTGAAATGCAAAACATTACAACCACCAAAGAACAGGTGGAGCTCAGAGGTCTGGAGAAGTTCACTAACTACAGCATCCAGGTGCTGGCCTATACCCAGGCTGGAGATGGGGTCCGCAGCAATGTCCTGTACATCCAGACCCGTGAAGACTGTGAGTCCACATTTGTGTATTTAAATACATTCTTACATTCAAACTAATTAATGGACAGTAATATTACATGTTTACACCACATCTTTTTTTTTTCTTTTACCTTAGCATCAATGCAGTGTGGGAGGTCTAGAGCCAGGGGGATAGAACTTGGTCTTTAGGAGGCTGAGAATGCTGATTAAAACCTCTGTTTTGCTTGAATGTGCTATTACCAGTGCTAATGATAATTAAGAATCCAAAGAATGCATGCGTGCCTGTGTGTGTGCGTGTGGTTAAGGAGCTTAAGGATATGTCTGTGTGTGGGTGTGTGTGTGTGTAATGGACATGGAACTAGGGAGGGTTTACTGTGTGTGTTGCGTGTGTATATGTCTGACTGTCTGTGTGCATGTACAGGTACGCAAGTGTGTGCGTACATGTACAAATGCTTGTGTGCATCTAGCTCAGCACCTCGCACAAGGAGAGGGATTAATTCTTTGTGGCTTAGAGAGAATTAATTTTGTGCTTACACCGGCGGACTGTGGATTACATCCGTATCCGCTTCTCCTTTCACATCCCTGGGGCCCAACAGAGGAGGATGCTAGTGTCTGGAGATGGAGAAAATGAGGGAAAGAGGGACTGAGAGAGAGAAAAAATAAACATGTTAAGAAGTGTCACTTCAGAAAAGACTTTTATTCTCTTTCTCACTATACAGTATCTACATTTCTGAGCTGGCCTCACTGTGTGTGTGTGTGTGTGTGTGTGTGTGCTTTGTGAGTGTCTTCAGGGGCTAAATAAGTGGCTCTTGTTGCCTTATAAGGACTGACACTGTCTGGGGGCACCACTTCACATATGTTCAACACCCCTCCCCACATCTATCTATCTATCTATCTATCTATCTATCTATCTATCTATCTATCTATCTCTGTCTGTCTGTCTGTCTGTCTCTCTCTATCTCGCTCTGTCTGTCTGTTTCTCTCTCTCTCTCTCTCTCCCTCTCCCTCTCTCTCTCTGACACACCCTTCCCTCCGCCCTCAGTTCTGTCTGTAACATATGGTAAAGTGTTTGCAGTGAAAATGTGCAAACAGCAGCTTCTCAGCCTGCCTTTCTCTGTCTCTTAGACATACAGACAAAGACAGAAAGAGACAGGCAGACCAAGATTAAGGAAGATTCATTTTTCAGCTCCTTTTTATATCTCTTCCAGAGGCCCCGACACTTTTTGGGCCAAATTGTTTGGTCCCTTGGTGTATATTCTTGTTTGCAGTATGTTGTATTTAAATTACTGTAAATTACCATTATCCTAGTATCAGTCTACTGCTACTTGTGTGACTCTAACCATTGACTCAGAGAGAGAGAGAGAGAGAGAGGTATTCACATGACAACTATTTACTCCCAAATACAAGAAAATGACTAAGATAATATAATTAAAAGGCTAACCCTGCTTGCCATTGTTGAGCTGCTGCATCTGCAGATGTTAGCAACTTTTAGCTGCAAACAAGTCTCTAAGTTAAGTATTATGAAGTATTAAGTATTGTCTATGTGAAGGACAGGATCTTCATGCGTGAGAACACCTGATGCAAGTGGACATGAATTCTTGAAAACAATGCAGACAATTTTTCGGTGATTAATCAGTAAATAACATAGTATCAGTTTGACATTATTTATTCAACCAGTAGAAAATAATGCAAATTATTGTGTTAACGTGAGTTTGTGCTACAGGCTGCCAAACTCTGGTCCACAGTGTTTGATCTGGCTCTTTGTCTGATTTATTAGGCCTCTTAAATGGAAAATCTATGCAACGACAGCTTATAAACACGCACTCACTCACACACACACACACACACACACACACTCAAACTCACATCAAGCCCAGTTCAGAAATGTAGATTTTGTGAGTTATGTTACTCCAAGAAGCAAACATTGCATGCATTAGTCTTATTGCTCTCTTAAAGGAACGGACCAGCTTTCAGTTTACCCATGATCAGCAAATACACATCAAAATTATCCTTGTGTCTCTGGTAGATTATTGGCTGCAGAGTTTTTTGCATAGTTATAGTCATACCTGCCACCCTCTTGGTTTTACCATAATTTCCATAATGTTTACTGTCTTCTACATCAAGTGTGTGCAGCAAGAAAAACTGTTAACTCTAAATCTCTTAGAAGGGATTTTCTAACTGATACTGTTAAAGAAGGACAGTCTCTGTAAAAGTCATATTTTATATTAGAAATACTACAACAAATCAAATGGGAAGAATGCAATTTTGAAATGTGTTTGTTATGTGTCAGAGTACAATTCAATGACAACCTACACATAAAGTACACATTCTTAGTTTTACTACTGTTAGGGCAACATGCCTATGAATCAACACAGTGTATGCTAACATATATACCAACAACTGAGCAAACAAGCAACTGGGTACACATAGATGATTTTTATGCCTGTTTTCCTCAGGCAAATAGTCAAAACTCTACAAAATTAAAGCTATTAGGTCTGTATTCTGTACATATTGGGGAATCTATCTGATACACATCTTACTCTTCTCTCTCTCTTTTCTCCCCTTTATGGTTTTAGACCCTGGACCTCCAGCTGGTATCAAAGCTGTGCCTTCCTCTGCCAGTAGTGTTGTTGTGTCCTGGTTACCTCCCCACAAGCCAAATGGAATTATCCGCAAGTACACCATCTACTGCTCCAGCCCCGGTTCANTTACCTCCCCACAAGCCAAATGGAATTATCCGCAAGTACACCATCTACTGCTCCAGCCCCGGTTCAGGCCAGCCGGTGAGTTACAGGATGGGATGTGGAAAAGAATGAGGAAAAGAAAAAAGAAGGCCCTCAAAAACAGGCTGGGCGATAAGGAGACAAGATCTTTTCATGCAAGATATAGCTTATGTTACACATTTTATCTGAGACTAAATTAGTAAAATAGAACCCTGATTTGATTAT
The DNA here is from genome assembly GCA_014773175.1 of Lucifuga dentata. Classification (NCBI taxonomy): domain Eukaryota; kingdom Metazoa; phylum Chordata; class Actinopteri; order Ophidiiformes; family Bythitidae; genus Lucifuga; species Lucifuga dentata. Next base: position 226,855 of record VXCM01000908.1, read on the forward strand.
GACCTTGTACTGTGTTTGTGTGTTTTGTGGATTTGTGTGCTGGTGGGTGTGTGTGGTCTAGTGCTGCAGTCTCAGCAGGATATGTGTGTGAAATGAGCTCTCCTCATACCGCAGTGTGTGTGCGTGCAAGCTCACCCTCAAGCCTCATTTGCATATCTGCGTCNCTCCTCATACCGCAGTGTGTGTGCGTGCAAGCTCACCCTCAAGCCTCATTTGCATATCTGCGTCTCATCACGTTGCCAGGACAACTTCATCTGTTCATCAACGGGCAGAAAACAAGCCGATAGCAAATTCACACTGCTACACACACACACACACACACACACACACACACACACACACACACACNGCAATTTTTTTTTTTTTTTACAACAATGTGAATTCAAAAGCAGAAAATATATACAGCTTGCATACTTACACCCACCCACAGTTTTGTACAAACACACACACCACATAAATGTGCCTCTCTCGAAATACACATGCACTTTACTGCATGCATAGTCTCCCTCATTCACAAATCACACCTCTCTCTCTCTGTTTCTGTCTCTCTGTTTCTCTCTCAAGCCCCATGCAGAGTTTGGAATGATTACTATGTAAATGAGTGCGACTGGAGAGAAGGAAGGAGGGATTTGGGGGTGGGCGGGATGTGGNTCAGACACACCGCATGGGGAGTACTTTTGTTCCTCTTTTCATTATCTCGCTCTATCGTTCCCCGGATCACCGCTATCTCCACGCTGGAGGAATATTTTAATATCCGTTACAGCAATACACACTCTGTCACTTCTCCCTCCCTCCCATCCATCCATCCATGCATCCATCCATCCCTCAGTCTATACCTCTGCCTGTCATGGAAAGTATAGAGATAGATGTAGAAAGAGGAAAGAGGGGAAAAAGACATTGATATACGTGAGAGTCAGAGCAAGAATGCAGATAGAGGATGTAAAACGGAGGGGGGCATTGGTAGATAGATAGGAGGAAAGTAGGGAGTGGGCCTAGAGATGACAGGGTAATGTGGAGAAGGACAGGCAGGGAGGTGAAGACAGGGATGAAGAGTGATGGCAAAAAGAGAAAGGAAGGATGGCGCAGTGGGGTAAAGGATAGGCAGAGAGGAAAATACAGAGAGGAAGGAGAGAAGAGGAATGGATGATGAACGGGGAACACAGGGAAGTAATAAAAAGCCCAGTGGATTCCTCCATGACAGCCTGCTCATAAATGTGAAAAACAACATGAATACTAGAATCTATTTGCCAGGAATAAACCGTTCTGCAGACAAACCAGCAGGCAAAGACAGAGCACAGCAACACTGCAGCGTCTTCCAGGTTTACTGGTATGCCGCATTCACCAACTCTTCAAACCATTTGACACTTGCATTGCGGTCTTCATTTCATCTATGCATGAGTGCCTGCCAGTCAGAAACCTCTGCCAGCGTCACATTGATGTAAAACATGAGAAATAAGGAGCCGATAGTCAACATTATATGTGACCATACAGCATGCACATGTTAAATTCCTCTCCCGCTTCAGTTGAAATCAGCACTGGTAACAATAAAGCTGTAAGGGGATGTATAAAATCAAGTGTGTGTCGCTTGGTTTATGTCTGGGTGTTAGGATACGTGCAGGCTTGATGAAAAGTATGAGTTGAGAGGAAAGGCTATAATTGGTGGGTGACTGGCAGACAGACTGTGAGGTTATGTGTGTGTTGAAGGGACAGTGATGTATATATGTCTAGACAGCAGACACATGGCTGGGTTAAACACACTGCAATTACACATCCACCTCCGGGTCATGTATGCCACTGTGTGTGTGTGCTTTCTGTATGAGTTATATGTGCATATGAGTATTTGTGTGTATTTGATCTTGCCTGTGTTCATCCATCATCCTCTCCTCTCCTCTCCTCTCCTCTCCTCTTCTCTCCTCTCCTCTCTCATGCTAATGCCTGCAATAGATAGGCCTCATTAGAGTATGACTGTTCATGATATTTCTGACTGACTCATTTGTCTGTCCCCCATTGTCTCCCTGTGTCTCATGTCTCTGTTTGCCTTCCCTGGGGAAAGGGGAAGAGGAGAGAGAGAGTGGGTTATGCCCACNACACACACACACACACACACACACATCCTCCTTCTCTTCAGCTCCATCCCTTCAGACAGTTTTGCCTTACCATAATATGCACAGAGCCTCTGTACCTTTCACCCCATCCTCCTCTCTGCATAGTGATTTGAAGAGAGAAAAACATCAGGGCTTTGCTCCTATTAGAATAATGTTCGCCCAGTCCTTCACACTACATCCAGAAAAGCGATGCAGTGATCTTGTCTTATCATTACCCTGATTTTACTTGCTGTTGCTCAGCACACAACGTAGGCTGCAGATTTTCCAGGATGACAGACATTTGTAACCAGAACAAAATATACACCCATTTAAACAAAAATCAGTGTTTCCAGTGCAAGCCAGATTGTTTTGAAAGTATTTTCTTTAAAAGAATTCTTAATCTTGTCCAGTGATGTACCTAATGATAGATATGTGTCCATGAAGGTTCATCTCAATTATCCAGGAAGTAAGATGTCTAGAAGGTTCAAGTTGAGTCACTTGACTGGAAAAAAAAGCTTGAAAATGTTTCGCTGTTCATCTGAAGGAGGGGTGTAAAAGAGGCCATTTATGTCAAACTGGAGAAACTTTCCCTAAACAGGAGGAGGGTTGAGACACCATTTGTGGATAGGTGTAAGGAGGGAGACATTAAGGTCAAGAAAAGTCTGGCATGATTTGGGCCCATGTCAGGGAAGGAATTACGCTCTCTCTCTCTCCCCAACCCAGTAGATTTGATGCTATTGAGATTAAGTATTTGGGTAACAACACAAACATAGGTCTCAAGAGACACGTTTTGATAATCAATAGTATTGAATTATGGACCCATGATGTGATACGATACCCAGCATCAATGTGAACTGTACTCAGCTCTGCAGTACAAACGGTTCCTTTTATTTTCTTCCAGACTAGCATCTTCCTTTTCCTTTTTCTCTTTTCTGCAGATGCCAAGCGAGTATGAAGCCAATCCAGAGCTTCTCTTCTACCGCATCACCCACCTCAACCACCGGCAGCAGTACCTGATCTGGGCTGCTGCTGTCACCACCGCAGGCCGCGGTAACTTCAGCGAGAAGGTCACCGTGGAACCCGCTGCCAAGAGTGAGCATGCATGCATGGTTGGAAGATTTGGGATGGGAGACAGAAGGACAAATGATTTGGAGGACAAAATCTTTGTTTTCCTTTATTTTCTGCATCCATGCTTTACTCCCTCTTTTCTCCGCCTCTCTCTCTCTCTTTTAGAAACTGTTATATCACTTGCTCTTTCTCCCTTTCTGTCTATGCTTCATCTGTTTTTTTTTCCCACCCCCTTCTTCTGGTTATGTGTCTGTCTGTTTTCACTTAATGCAACAGAGCAGATTGTGCTATTGATTTTAGAGTTCAGAGGGCACCACATACACTGCCTGGACCAGTGAAATGAAAAGAAGGGGCATGAAAGGGAGGACAGCAGGTGGAAGGAGAAAAGAGACGAGAAAGAGATATGACAAGAGTAGAACCGACTAATACACAGGATAACAGACCCAGAATGTTTTAGAAAATGAAGAAGGCAGTTAAATCAATAGGCTCTGGATTAAAAGACAGGAAGAAAAAAGGAGAAAGAATGAATCAAGTTCAGTTTCCACCACATTATCCTTTTTTTTATTTATTAATTTTACTTGAACTAGTTTTATTTTTGCCTGCTGGCACAAAGGTTTATATGTGAGTGTGATTGTGAGCGTCAGCTGATCGGTAGCCATGAATGGCTGTGTCCTCCAGGCTTGCCCACTCAATATTTCACTCAACCTTAACATAAGTGCGCCAGGCCGCAAGTGTGAAGATGTTAAGCTAGAAAGAGAGAGAGAGAGGGAAAGAGAGAGAATAGGGGTATATGCCTGAGTGGATGGATAGTTTTTTCATATTCATTCTGCTCATCTTTTGTTTTTCTCTCATATATTTATTATGGTCTTTATATATAGTCTTTGCTCAATAATGTCACAGGTACCACATATTTTTTTCCATTATAGCAAATAAATTTCACATTATCATCAACAAATCATTTTTATAGAAAGCATATAAAATAGAAAAATCACTGAGTACACCACATTAACCTTCACTTTCACATGATGTGGAATGTATCGATCCAAACTGGTAGAAGCCTCTACAGCATTTTGATGTTGGGTGTGAAAGTAGTTTGATAATGGGGAGATTAAATGGTTGATAAATAATAATTAGGCTACTGACTTACCTTATATGCTATGCTTTTTCAGAATATTAATGTCTGTTTAAATCTCTTCATTCAGCCCCAGCTAAGATCCTGTCGTTTGGGGGCACAGTAACCACTCCTTGGATGAAGGAGGTGCGACTGCCCTGTAGCTCAGTAGGAGAACCTTCACCTACTATAAAATGGACCAAAGACAGGTAAGAAATTGCTATAAAAGGAGTCAGAGATGCTTACATAGCCTCTAATAGATTAAAACTTGTTTGTCTTCTGCTTTATTGTTTGGCGTAAAAGTTGCGTTGTGTTTTTCTTATGCGCAGTATATTATGCTCCTCTTAAACAGAGCAAACTGTAATTCCTCTAGACACACTTTATGGCAAAATCATTACACATTCATAACTGTAGTAAAGGTAAATGAATGACTGAGTGCACAAACACACATAGAACCTGGCTTTGACAGCTGCGCACAGCTGAAACGTATTTTTACAGCAATACATTTTGTATTTTGAACATTTTCCTTGAATAGCTCAGTTTAGCAAAGTTTATATTGTGATACATTGGGATGTGATGCCATTGTAAATGTAAGTAGTGCATCTTAAAGATAATATAGGGCTCTCTTGAAGAATCCTTATTAATGCAACGTCAGTCTATTTTATTATTTTATGTCTAAAATCATGAGTTTATGCTGCTTTGAGGTACACAGTTATGTCCACAGTTAACCAATCATTCAAAATATACTCCTTAATTTTTATGTTAAACAAATTGTAACCCTCTTTGTTACAGAATGTAGAATAGCTGTCTGTCTCTCTCTGACACCATCCCCACCCTTTAGTGAGGACACAGCCATCCCAGTTTCTCTTGATGGCCAGCGTCTCATTTTGGCTAATGGGACTTTGGTGCTGCGCTCTGTCAAAGCTGAAGATTCTGGTTACTACACCTGCACAGCCACCAACACGCTGGGCTTCGACACTATCATAGTCAACCTTTTGGTGCAAGGTAGGAAAGCACTCACCATCATGCTGTGCATACGCAAAGAAATCTGACAGGAAACAGTCAAGAGAGCATAATGTCAATATATTTACACAATATTTCCTTCTGAAATGTGCACTACTACAAAGTCTCCCAAAGTAAAAATACTCAAGTGAAGTCCAGCAGTTGAGGAAGTGCACTTAGTTATTGTCCACCTCTGCCTTTGTGTGTCTCTCCAGTTCCTCCAGATCAGCCTCGTCTAACCGTCTCCACCACCTCCACCTCCTCCATCACGTTGGCCTGGATACCAGGAGACAATGGAGGAAGTTCTATTCGAGGTATGTGGAACTGCACCAAAATGCTGTCTGTCTGCTTGTCTTCCTGTCTACCTGAGTTTGTCTCATCTACGCAGTCTGTGGGTAGATGAATAAATTTTAGGTGGAATTTTCCCTGCTGCCCTCTGTTCTTAGTTTACCCTCTGTCTGTCTCTTTGTGTTTTACCTCTGATCTATCAGTTTATTGATTGCCATGCTGGTTTTATGCTTTTCTGTTAACTGTGTGTCTGTTTGATTATCTGATTGTTGGTGATTTGTGTGTGTAGATGTGCACGGTGTGTGTGTGCCTGAATGGGCATGCATGCAAATGTGTTTTCAGCCCCTTTTCTTTTGTACACTTGCGGAGGTTTTTGCAAATATATTTTTTTTAAACAATAATTTGTCTGTCTCCTTGTCACTCTTTATATCTGTATAAATCTATCAAGTCCCCAGAGGCAGCGCTGGACTGGAAAAGGATTTTTGCATAATGTAGAAATTCGGAATTGCAGGTTGTGTGCTGTCCTTGGTCCTAAAAAGACTTTTTGCCATATACGTCATTACAAAACAAACAGCTGAAAACTGTGAAAACCACATTCAGAATGACTGTTGGGTTATCATAATTTGAACAATTAAGTCCACTATATTTTAAAGCCACCAAGAGATGCAGCATGATGATATTTTCATCTCATTTGTATGGTGAAGCAGTCAGCAGACAGAGCAGAGAGAGAGATAGACAATGCACATACATGGATATAGAAAGTTTTAGGGTGTAGCGTATATGCTGGTGAGCATCTTTCATTGGAAGGGATGGGCCACCATGTTTGGATACCTCATCCAGTGTATCTGTTTGTCTGTGAAGCCTTTTCACTGCTGAGGTGTTCCATCAGGATCTATTTGAATCACCACTGCAGCATCCACAGCCCTTTTCTTTTCAAATAAAACAAATTGGTGTATTAATACAAAGCATATGCCTTCCACATACCTGCTTACAGCCTTTTACATCTTCTGTCAAAAGAAAATAACTATATTATTTTCCAAAAAGGACAACAAATTAGTTACAAAAAAAATCCTCTGCAGCCTTGATATAAACACAATAAGCAGTTGCAGTTAAAAGTGTGGCTGCTGATCTTTTTGTTTTCTGTTTTGTTCTGTTTGGGTTCTGTTGTCTCTTCTGTTGTGTTCTTGTCTGTTCTATTCTTCACTCTGACAGAGTGGGGACTGAAATTTAAAAATAAAATTAAAAAAAAGACCCTCTAGGATCTGCCCACTTTAACCTTTCTGATGTTATGTTTCAGACTGAAACATCTGTTAGAGAAAGAAAGAAAGAAGAGAGTGAGAAGACAAACTTGTAGAACTTACAAATTTATAGAAAGACAGCATTAAAAGGAAAGTATCTCCTAGCATGAGGGAGTTGGCTCTCCAAGGCAGCTAATTATAAAAACAGTCACCATATTGCATACCCTCATTTGCATAGATGCTGAGTATGCGCCATCCCAGTCTTGAGGTTTGTAGATAACTAATGGCGGCGCAGACAGAGAGCAGCCAGACTGTCTTCCTATCTGGGCCTACGGTAGAAGAGAAGTGCAGTCTGACCCTGCCACCTGGTGGACAGTGGAAATAGTAACGTCATAAAAATTGGCTGGGTACTACAAAAGAGTTCTTACTCTTAAATCAAATGCCATGCTCTTGTTTTATATGGCGCATCTGTGATAAAGTTTCTTCATTTTGTGTGTGTGTGCGCATGTGCGTGCATGTGCAGGATTTGTGCTGCAGTACTCTATAGACAACACAGAGGAGTGGAAGGATGTGTTCATCAGTTCAAGTGAGCGCTCCTTTAAATTGGAAAACCTGCGCTGTGGCACCTGGTATAAAGTCAAGCTGGCTGCCAAGAACAGTGTGGGTGCGGGGCGCATCAGCGAGATCATCGAGGCAAAGACACATGGACGAGGTAAGAAGCCTGGAGTGGCAGATGAAGGGAAAGGAGTGTAGGTAGAGATGAGTGGGAGGTAAGCTGCACAGGCGTTCAGGAAGGAGAATTGGACATGTTTGCTCACAGCCCTGGCTAGATGGAATAGGTGGTTAGAGGTAACATACACACACATAACACACACACACTCCAAATGTACAAAAAGATTGAAGTAATTTAATAAAGTATATCACATATGATGCAGTCAAGTCCTTTGTCTTTCCTTTCCTTCTATTATCTATTATTATTTTCTTCTGCTGATTTACTGTTTATGTACTCTATTGTTTCCATAAAATAGCTGCCACATGCTACATGCTATTTGGCACACCACCACTGTAGTTTTCAAGCAATCTGGCCACATAGTACCAAACACATCCTAACGTTATTTCTATTACAGAACCCCAATTCAACAAGGACCAGCCCGTCTTCACCCACATTAACTCCAGCCATGCCCGTCTCAACCTGCAGGGTTGGGCAAGTGGAGGCTGTCCCATCAGTGCTGTTACACTAGAATTTAGGCCGAAAGGTGGGCTGCTTGATTGGTTTAAAGTTTAAATCAAGAATATAAAAGAAAGAAATTCTGCTCTTTATCCTTAATATTTAGGGATATTTGAATATTTGTTGGAATCCAAAAACAGAAATTGGATTTAACATTGTGGTGTCTTGTCCAGGTACATGGACATGGCAGAGTGTGCGAACCAACGCCACCGCAGACGTGTTCCTTGCAGAGCTCCGTGAGGCCACCTGGTACGAGCTGAAGATGAAAGCTTGTAACAGCGCTGGCTGTGGAAACCAGAGCTCCCAGTTTGCTACACTGGATTATAACGGCAGTGAGTAGAGGACTTTTTCTGTTTGGCATTCTGACTGCATAAAGTGTGGAGTTAAATGGTAGTGTGCACTAGTATGGAAGCCATGCTCTTTCTGTGTGTGAACAGGTACTATCCCGCCCATCAAATCCCCGCTGGAAAAGAATGATGATGTCAAGAAGCTGTTTTCTATTGGCTGTCCTGTGATCTTGGTCACTCTGGGTGTCGCCCTTCTGTTCATCATCCGCAAGAAGCGCAAAGAAAAGAGGCTGAAGAGACTAAGAGGTGAGAGAAGAAGGAAAAAGAGGAGAGGACATTGGTAGGAATATTTGTAGGAATGAAGAATTAAAAAGAGTAAAGCAGTGATGTAGAGATTAATATTTCATTCATTTAAAAAAAAAAAAGAGACCTATTTGTCTGGAAAAAAAAGACCTAATACCTTTTGTTGTCTATTCTGTCTAGATGCCAAAAGCCTAGCAGAGATGTTGATTAGGTAAGATCGTTGTTTCCTGGTCCTTCTGACAAAATCAATGTGGAATAATTTACTGTAACTCAAAATCCACTTCATTGATTCAGATTTTCTCAAAACGGTGTGTGTGCGTGCGTGCGTGCGTGCGTGCATGCATGCGTGCGTGCATGTGTCACGAGCAGCAAAAACAACCGCAGCTTTGACACTCCAGTGAAGGGACCTCCTCAGGGCCCACGGCTGCACATCGACATTCCCAGAGTCCAGCTGCTAATTGAGGACAAAGAGGGCATCAAGCAAATTGGTGAGAAGCAGAGAGAGAGAGAGGAGAGAGAAACTGATCTTTATTTTGTGTGTTCGTAGATGTGATAAGCAATTAACTTGTAGGAATAGTTAGGGAAAAAAATCTCTTCTTTTCTTTTTGTCCCACTAGCAGCAGGACATAAGGATAGCACTGATTGTTTGTCATTTAGTCCAAAGCAGTAAATATTTGGTCCAAACAAAGATAGATTGCCAGGAAATTTGGGGTTAATATTCTTGGTCACCAGAGGATTATTCCTAACCCTGACTTTCCCTTTGTCTATAAGATCACAGTTTACTTGTAAAAAACGAAGCATCAAAACGTAACTACCATGAACTTTATTAAACACATTCAAGCTCCCAAGAGGATGAACCGTTTTCCATTTTGAACATTCCTTACCTTTAGTGCTCTTAAGAATAATATTATAATAGGCCATGAAATTTGCAAACCACAGTTTATAGTCCTGTGATCTGATCTGACTTTATCTGTGTACTACAAAAGCTGTTTTTCTAAAATCTGAATTTGTTTCTAACAGGTGATGACAAAGCCACTATCCCTGTCACAGACACGGAGTTCAACCAAACAGGAAACCCTCAAAGCTTCTGCACAGGCGTGTCTGTCCATCACCCCGCCCTCATCCAAAACACCGGTCCTTTGATCGACATGTCAGACATCAGACCAGGAACCAGTAAGTGCTTCTCTTTTTAAGCTCATTAAAGCAGCATCGTAGCAATGTTCAATGCAAATACCTCTTTGTGTCATACTGAGGTACATATATCAGCATAATCTGGCTGAAAAAAACCTAGTTTCTCAATTTCCACGTTTTATTTATTTTAAAAAGCCAACATTCTCATGTAAAATGTTTTATTGAATTTTTAAGTGGTTGCATGGTTATACAGCATGTAGATCTCAATGTGTGATGAGTCAGGAGGTGTTCTAACTTCAAGCCTCCAATCAGCACACTCTTCTGATTTCTTCCTCCGTTCTTCCTCCAGACCCTGTGTCGAGGAAGAGTGTGAAGTCAGCCCACAGCATCAGGAACCGCTACTCCAGTCAGTGGACCCTAACCAAGTGTCAGGCCTCCACGCCAGCCCGTACTCTCACCTCAGACTGGCGCACAGTTGGCTCGCAGCATGGCATCACTGTCACAGAGAGCGACAGCTACAGCGCCAGCCTCTCACAGGACACAGGTTGGCAATGAGTGAAATGACACCTACAGCCATTACAATGCACATATAAGTAATGCCGTTTTGAAACACGGAGGAGAGTTTTGCGATAGGACACGTCAAAACGAGAGAATTTGCTTGCTTCAATTTCCTCTCCGTTCTCTTCCATAGATAAGGGTCGCAACAGCATGGTGTCCACAGAGAGCGCTTCCTCCACCTACGAGGAGTTAGCACGTGCCTACGAGCACGCCAAGCTAGAGGAACACCTGCAGCACGCCAAATTTGAAATTACAGAGTGTTTCATCTCTGACAGTTCATCTGACCAGATGACCACAGGTACCAATGATAACGCAGACAGCATGACCTCCATGAGCACACCATCAGAGCCAGGAATCTGCCGTTTCACTGCCTCACCACCCAAACCCCAGGACTATGACCGTGGCAAGAATGTAGCTGTGCCCATCCCACACCGCGCCAAGAGTGAGTGATGGCTGGAAAGAATGAAATGTATTTGTTTGTTTTTTTCATTTAGCAGTTCTAAGTGGCCTTAGATATAAACTTGAAATGAGTACTACGTTGTGTGTTATGATTATATCCATGTTTTGGCATAGTGACACTGACCCTTTTTTTCCTCTTACACCAGGTGACTACTGCAACTTACCCCTCTACATGAAGACAGATCCTTTCTTCCGAAAGCAGCCGGAGCATCATGACCCGTGCCCAGTGGTTCCACCACGTGAAGCCTCCATTCGTGGACTGGCACAGCGGGCTTACCACACCCAGGGCCGCCATGTGACTATGGACTCTGTAAAGCAGCAGGCCCATACAATGGGCCACTCGGGCCTGTCCAACCTCACTTCTTCTGGGGCCTCCTCCGGAGGAGCAGCAGGTGGAGGTAGTGGTAGTGGAGGAGCGTCTGCTAGCTCCAGCAGCTCCACGCTTCCTCAGAGGACTCTCACCATGCCTGGCTCCTCTGTCTCAGCTGCCCAGAGTGGAGCAGCAGCAGCTGCTGCTACTGCCGCTGCTGCTGCTTCATCATCCTCTGGTGCAGGAGGGGCAGCAGGAGCCACAGGAGGGACCCCTGGAGGTGCCTCCTCATCCTCCTCCAAAATGGGCGGATCCAGAGACTCTCTCTTGGAGAGCAGCTCTTCAGGCCTCGGCAGACTACAGAAGCAGAGAGATGGAGGGTCAGGGGCCTACTCCAAGTCCTACACGCTGGTGTAGCCTGCTGTCACTGGGCCTGTCACTGTAACTCTGAATAGAAAGCTGCTCTAACAGCACTTGCCTGGAGCCTCTAAGGGAGAAGTGGGACGAGGAACATACACATGCACAGCTGACCCATCAATGCCTGCGCTGTGCCAGGCTGCGGGGGGGGCTGGCCGGGTCCCTGTTGATGCTACTGTATGAGGGGTCAGATTTGGGTCTCCACAGCACAGGGGTTTTTCCTTTCTTTCTGCTTGACTTTTTTCTATTACTATTGCATCATCTTTCTCTATCTCTCATTTCAGCACCCTGGGAAATTGCCAAAACACAGATGATTTATCTTTACACTTTATTTGCTCTCTTATCGCTCTTTTGTTCTCTCATTTTCCGGTAAAGACAAAGTACTTGCACAAGATACTTTCCAAGAGTAGTTGTAATGAACCAGGTTGCTTGAGTTTCTCACAGACCAGGTTAAGGTTTTTAAGTTTTCCTCTCTGGTCTCTGATGGAGGATGAGCTCATATCATAGCATAATGCCATGGCAGGATGCTTTTACTATATGCATAAACCACCAACCGTGGTGTTACATGTTATTCTATCATGGATTCATACATTAGAGGCAGTGGAAGGACTTGTCTCAATACAGTTTGGAGACATGGGGAATTTTCTTCTACATGCAATGGATGACACAGCATAGTGGTCTTAACTGATGCTTTTATAAACAGACTAAACTGGAGAAGATAAAAAAAAATGTCAAGCATCACATCAGCTGAAAGTTGAATCCAAACTTTTTTTCATGCCTCAGTTTTGTTTATTTTCCGATGGAAATATAATCTCATGTGCACTAAGAAAAGGTTAGAATGGATCCAAGTAACAGAACCTTCACAAGCCTGCGTGTGTGCGTGTGGGTGTATATGTGTAAATATATATATGTATACATGTGGCAGGCACACACCAACAGTGGACCTTTTAAAAATCAATCAGTATGCTGACCTCTCGGGCAGATGTCTGTGTCAGAACAGCTCCCCCTACTGTTCATTTTGTATCTGTGAAAGGGGATATGGTGACCTAACGATGATGATGATGATGACAATGTAACATCATGATCTTGATTTGGTCAGGCATTTTGATCTTTGTTTTGTAAGTGTTGCTTAGGAAATGCAGTTGAATATATTCTGAAGAGGAAGCGGTTAAACAGAGAGTGACTGCAGATGATAAGGCATTCCTCTTTCTCTCTTCCCTGCTTCAGAATGAAGTTGGAAGAGAACCTTTTATTGCTCATCACAGTGCCACAAGACCATTATTCATTAATTAACTCATTTTGACCTGATCCTACTTTATCCCTACTACCTTTCCACCCCTCATTTCTACCCCCCAGCCANCCCCCCCATCATATCCATAGTCTCACTGTGACCTACTGCTAGCCTAGTGGCTAGTCAGACAGAATGACTGAGAAATGAGGTCTGATATGCACATGCACAGACAGGAAGAAATGCTATTTAATATTAAAGAACAATCTGAATGAAAAGTTGTAAGCATAGCAAATTTAGACAGATGTATAGAAGAAAAATCCTATTTGTATGAAGTGATCTTTAAATTTATGAACAGACGAAAATATTCAGATGAAGTCCTAAGACAGAGATCAAGTGTTCATGTTTGCAGTTGTGTTAAGAATCATGAGGGGCAACAAAATAACAACGTTTTCAAGTCCCTCCACTTCATTGAAATTGATTTTAGCTTTATGCACAGTACTGTATCTGTAACTTTAATTTCTTTCCCATTCTTCTCCCAAAGCTTAATCCCATTACAAAGAACGTTCCAAAAAGAGTTGCTCCAAATGTTTTACCATGGTAAGACGTTCTAACATCAGGGCTCTCGCAATAGAAAAAGGAAAAAAAGATATGATATGTTTGTTTTCAAAAGTATGTACATATATATTTCTATTCAAATATATAGCAAATATATGAATATTGAAAAAAGCAGAGAAATATAAAGCTGTTCTAATTGAAAATATATATAAAAGATCACAAGACAATCGCTCAGAGTGAAAAACTGTAAGAGGGAAGGAGGAAAAAGAAGAGGGAAGCTCATGATGTAAACGGGTAGCACAACCAAGGAGAGGTGCTGGAAAGAACGGAAAAAGGTGTGAACGAAAGTAAGTTGTGAAACTGAGTTTTGAGGAATGATACAAGGTTGTGATTTTGTAGATGTTCGGGCTGGTAGCAGCTGAAAGGACAAGCACAGCGGATCAAGTTATAGTGAGATTGTGTTGTTAGCTTGTGGTCTGTGGCTCAGTGCAGAAAGTCTGGTGTTGACTAAGAAAAGAGTAAAACAAGGACAGCCTGCTCAGCAAGTGAGCCCGTGTAATATGTTGTATTGTACCTTCCAAAGGTGTATTCACAAATGCGACGCTGTTACGACACGCAGCATTTGTGTTTCTTATCTGTCATAGCAGCTCCTTCCCATAATCCAGGACTGCAAGCCAATACATACACCATCCAGTAAAGATTAGAATCTTAACGTGTTCATGCTCCCTTCATATTCCAAACTAGACAGGATTTGGAGAGAAAATGGTTTTTGCTTTCCATTGTTACGGTAATGATGATTTATTTTGGTTGTGTTTCAGGTTATGCAAATAGTTGAAAAGGGGCAGGCCTGTTTGAGTGGTGAAAACACGGGTGTATGGATATTGGATGGAGTGATGAAAGGAACTCCTGCTGTTCTTACGCTGAAGTTGTTTGTTCTGTAAAACACTGCTGTACAGTCAGTTTGCAAAGAGTGAATGATACTGTCGACCTTCCAGGAAAATCCATCCCTCACATGCTTTTACAGTATATTAACAACTCATGTTCAGTGCAAAATATTGCCAAATTGCCAATATTGCCAATTGCCAAAATATACTGCTTCCTTAAAGAAGCATACCACTGATTTCACATCTTTGAGCCCAATAAATACAACTGCATACATGTTACATCACTGCAAACCATTTTCCAAAATATACTTCTAGATTAGCTGTTCCTACATTCCAGATTGCCTGGTTTCTGATCATTCCAGTTTGCTATAAAAATCAACTTGTAGAGATTTAAAACATGCTTGTGACTGGTAATCCATCACAGCAAACAACATTTAACCATCCAAGACAGAGCTGCAAGAAAGAAAATGTATATCTCTGACAGGGAATATAGTCCCTGGAGAAATGAAAAATGACCATGTCTTCTAAATTCGGATGTGTTAGCAGAATTCGGAATTTGGATGTGTTGGCAAAACTTTGAATTTTAAGGTGGATCACCTAAATATTTGATTTGAAAGATTAGGGAATTTGGCAAAATAACACAAAAATTAAAATACAGGTTTATGTTTTGGAAAATGGTTGTCAGTAACGTAACATGATGTGGGTAGTTTTTATTGGGCTCAGACATGCAAAACCATTGGTATGGTCCTTTAAATAAGGCATCCATATGGATAATGTATGTTTTCTAATATTTGAAGATCACAACTATTAGCAAACACAATCCAAAAATGGCGTTTGACATTTCATAACTTATCTGCTCTATTAAAAATGAGTATAAGGATCATGTGATTTCCACTGGATTTTTCCTTAAAACACATCAACATTCTCTCAAACTGACTTCAGGCGGTTTTTAAGACCAACTTCACACAAGCCTTTTCCACATCCGTTCAACCAATCAGATTCCCCCGATCACTGTCCCCCTGCACACTTATACAGCATAATTTCTACTCCACACCAGAAGACTTGTGTACATAGGAAAGTGTTTTGTAAAAATGAGTACTATTTTCGACATGTTCGCTAGAAACCAGGGCACAATGTAAACTTTGAACTGAAGTTATTGTATTGAAACAGAAGAGGACTTAATGAAAACCTATAGAGTTATAGAGACACTGCTTTATATCATGATTTATGGACAGTTGGAACATGCAAGAGTGGACTGTGCATAGTTTAACAGTACTGATTTATTCTTTTACAGGGCAATTTGGTTGCATTGTTTCTTTTCTTTTTTTTTTTTTTACTTTGCCACAGGTTGCTCGAGTTTGACTTTTTTATTATTCCACTTTTTCAGGAGGACAGCAGCATTTGCATGCTCTGAAATTTTTGCTGGTTATAAAAGAAAAAGGGAAATGAAATGGAGAACTGAACAATTTAAATGGGGATGAATTAAACATTTAAACATTTTAAAAATGCAGAGATTGTTCCTTCAACTTTTATGGGGAAATGTTGCTTCAATTTGCAATTGCTTGTGTTTAACTACATTTTCTTTTCTATGAAAACAAACAAAAACAGAAAAAGAGTACTCAACACCTTGTGCAATAAAGCTATCTTTTTATGAATTGTGATGATCTTTTCATTCCTTTAGAAATGGGTACACTGAGATGAATGCTGGAAATTTCTGGGAAAAGTTAAAGAAAACAGCAGAATTCCTACTCAGAAAGTCGAGCAAGACTCCTCAAGCCCTTGTTCATGGCTGACATTTCAATATGGCTGCTAAGACTGTAATTTATAAATGAAAATTTCAAAGCATGTTCTTTAAATCAGTCAGCACAGTAACAGATTAAACATAGAACACCGTCAAAGCAAGAGCTATTTTAAAAAGGCTCATAGCTCATAAATGCTCAAAAGTAGCTTCTTTTGGTCCAACAGAGCACACAAAGCAAAAGTTTTCAGGAAGGCGTCCACATTGCCTCCCACTTCAGCTTGAACACGTGGCTGTTAATGTGGTAATTCCGAGTTATGGCTTCCCCATTACGAGGTACAATGAACGCAGCATAACATAACTTTTTGAGGGCTTCCTCAATCACCAAGGGTTCGTTTTAGGTCATTTTAAAAGGGACACATTACGCTTTTCCATTATTTCCCCTCTTTTTTTGTTTCATGTAAAGTAATGAATATGTGTTTGACATGTTCATGAAAACTTCACCTACAGAAATGCATCCATGAAGAATCCCATAGCTCCTGACTGCTTCATTAATGCTTAACATCTGTAACATGTCAGACCTTTGAGTTGTACAAACTCGCCTGAACTTCTGCTCTCAGCCTCCAAAATGCCTGTTCAATGATATATTAGAAGCTTGTGTATTGTTATGCTGAAACAGGAAAACACAAAGTTTATCCTCAAGCTTTCATTTTATTTCCTATGAGCCATTTTAAAATATATTTCATAAATTATCCATACAATTTTCATGAGCTTTCCAGGTTGCTGTAAAATGTACATAATAGGATTCAGAACCTGATCCAAACACTAGAGGGCAACATGCTACAATGTAATGTAAGATGACAGAGTTCATTGAAATACGTTGATCATTTTTGTATGTTTTCGAAAACATCTACATTGATGACAAATTATTATATTTTTTTTCCATATTGATATACTCAGAACACTGGTCATATAAATAACAGTAAAAAAAAAAAAAGTCACTTTCATCCACCATTCATTATACCATTAATTAATTTCATACATGTTCTTACAACAACTGTATTTTACACACCATAAAACAAGGTGCATATAGAATCCTTTAACTGAGTTAATAATGCAGAATCTCTGCTAAGTGTGAATAATGCAGTTTGAACTACATTTGAATGTGTGTGTGTGTGTGTGTGTGTGTGTGTGTCATCACAGANTGCTAAGTGTGAATAATGCAGTTTTAACTACATTTGAATGTGTGTGTGTGTGTGTGTGTGTGTGTCATCACAGAATCCATCTATTCCTCAGTGAATCTACATCCAGATATCCCACCTGCTTCCGGTCCGCTGCCGCCATCCTTCTTCAAGTCTGTCTGTCTCTGTCCGTCTATTTGCCGTTCTTCTGTTTCTACTGTTGGAACTTCCTGAAGTGGTTCTGGATGGTGGAGGCGGCCTTCCCAACTTCAACAGGGCTGAGCGGGGGTCCAGCGGGGACTGGGGCCGAGCTCGTCCCGTTGCTGATGTTGGAGTCTGAGCACGACAGGACACGGGACAGCCAGAGTGGTAGAGGCAACAGCCATGGAGACAAACTCTGCAGCAACGATTAAGTTCAAACATACACTTTACTTGCTAGCCTAAATTCAAGTGAGCTATTTTTCTTTGGACTCATCAAATTAGTTTTTTTTCGATTGCTAACAAGCGTCAGTCAATACTGAAGCTGCTTTTTCAAAACTCTTCATATAGTTTTTACCATGCATCTTGGCCAAACATCTCACCTCCAAAACTCACTCAAAGCACCAAAACACTCCATGCATGTCTCAGAATAAGCTCATTCCACCTTAACACTGGCAACTATTCTCACTCAGAAAGCATAACACGCTAACCTAAAAAACACTAACAGGGAGCATTACATAAATGATGAACTTTTGTCTTTGAAGTTTGAGTGGTTTTTCACATAAATCAGTATTTCTTTATAGAATAAGAATAATACCTTTTCACTTTGACTGTACTAAAGTCATGTACGTAACAAGTAAGTATGTAAGTGTGTAACAGCAATGAATCAGAAATGCAGCAATTTGCTTCAAATTGTAATTGACTATACTTGTGAAAAATAAAAAGTTGGAAAAAAAACCATCCTGAATTCCAGGACTGGGTTAGTGTTCCCACCAACCTGTCTGCTCTGATCCACATTTCCAAACCTAGACTCTAAAAACACCTGGGAGGCTTTCAGCTGAAATTGCAACCAGCTGTTTTTGGAATGATTATTATTTCATTTTATTATAAATATTCTGCTAAGGTTTTATATATATATGTATATATATATATTTCAATATGGTTACTTCGGAAATGCAGGAAATTTGTCGTCATTCTGTTTCGAATGTATTTTTAACCGTTTTGAAAACAGTGTGCTGGCATTTGAAAAATGTTCTGCAGATATCTGGCATTTTGCAGGTGGAGTATGAATGAGAAAAGAGTTCATGCATTTTGGAAAAAGGCCTTGAATGCATTTTGTGTGAAAGCAATGAAAAATGTTTCACAGTTTGATCCACGTAGACTTCTGTACGACAGTGTATTTGGGCCATATGAAGGAAAAAAAAACGAAGGGGGCATTATTTCAAGTTTTTAAATGCGCAAATTTGTGAGTTTAAAAACACGCAAATTTGCCAGTTTAAAAACGTGAAAAAAAAGTCCATATGCTGTCCCTATGCCATATATTTTAAAAGTCAGTATGTTTATGACATTTCAATGATGCGTGTGCGTATGATAGATGATTTTGTGCTAAAAGCACAACTTTCTTTATTGCTAAATCCAATGGAAAAGTATAATTTAATAAGGTCATGAACTGCAGACATTTGCCAGTTGTAAGTCAGTATGCTTATGATAATGCATGATATTGTGCTAAAAGTTCAAGTATATCCTTACTGTTAAATCTGATGGAAAAATATAATTTAATAAGGTCATGTGCAGGCACAGTCACAACATGAGACTGTTAATTCCGATTCCCCATTTCTCATTTTTTTTGAGTTTTAAAAACTCCAAATTTANAACATGAGACTGTTAATTCCGATTCCCCATTTCTCATTTTTTTTGAGTTTTAAAAACTCCAAATTTAGTAAGGTATAATTTAATAAGGTCATTACTGCAGGCATAGTCACAACATAAGGCCATGATTCCCCCTATAATTTTTGAGTTTAAAAAGTGGCAAATTTGCTAGTTTAAAAACATGCAAATTTATGTGTTTTTAAACTCGCAAATCTGCAAGTTTAAAAACTCGAAATAATGCCCCCTTGTTTTTTGTTTTTCTTCCTATGGCCCTAATATGCCGTCGTACTTCTGATTCGCTGACTGTGTGAAGAGTTTTGACAATGTTACTTCAGTTTTGACCAAAGCATGATGGCAATCGAGAAACACCGTAAAGGTTGTATTTACATTAGGCAGCATGAGGTTGACTTTTATGACTTACTCCTTCTGAACACGCCCATGCTGTTCCTCCTGAGGTCTCCAAACTGGAGAAGAACAAAATATTCGGTTATACACACTTGCACACTGATGCACTGAGAAAGGATGTGCGGACACAAGAGACATCAGATAAACTGCCGGTATGCGAATTCGATAATTATCAACATTACTGTCCGGTCTGGAACGTAATGCAAACATTCTTTACATAACACAGCCTCAGAGTCAAACTCGCAAGAACATTTAAAGGACCATACCAGTGATTTTAGATGTTTGAGCCCAAATATACAACCCTATACATATTACGTTACTGACAATCATTTCCCAAAATGGTACCTTTAAGGTCCTTACGCACTTGTGTTTGTGTGTGTGTGTCCTCCTTATCTACAGTTACAGTAATGACTTCAAACACAAATCTCCTTGACTGGGATTACAGCTTAAGCAGAGCAGCGGCGGGGAAGCTAACGTGTTTAGACTGCTCCTGTTGCTCTGCCTGTGTGACTTGATGACATCACTCAGTTAGGCCCGCCCCCTCTCTTTTTACCCAAGAAGTTACAGTGACTCTACAGCCAGTCTGAGAAATGAGACGTCCCTTTCCTCTAATCTCTATGCTTGCTCTCTAGTTTTTGTTGTTAGCTTACAGTACACATGCTGTGTCCTTCAGCCTTCTTATCTTTACCTTTAACTCTGTATAGCTGTTTATTTGCAGCTTCATCTGTAAGATTTAAACCAGTTAATCTCAGACTACTGGGATAGCGACAAAGTGAATTACACCTATGAAAATCCACAGACAGGTTAAAGGAGTTTTCTGCTTAAAGGGACATACCAGTGATTGTACATGTTTGAGCCCAATATATACAATCCATGCACAGTGGAGTCCAAAAGTCTGAGACCACTGTGAAAATGCTTCTATTTTGCATTCTTTTTGAATTTAATACAAGATTTTTCATTATACATAATATCATCTTAACAATTTGAGTGAAAAGTTGAATCTTTGCAAAATGTACAGTACATGAATTTCAGAATATCTTTGTATTTGGTATGCCCCCCCTTTTGTTTTAATGACAGCATTACTCCAGCTGGCATGGACTCCACGTTTGTGCAAAACCTGATGAGCCAAGTTATCCCAGCATGATTTGACAATGTTCCAAAGAGCTTCTTGTGATGTCAGACTTTCTGATTATTTCCACTTTTACATGGAAAACATCACAGATTTTCAATGTGGTCTCAGACTTTTGGAACCCACTTTATACAGTACTGACAACCATTTCTCCACTTTAGCGATAAATATTAGAATTGTTTTTCCTACCTTCCAGACTGCTCATTCCAGTATGCTATAAAAATTAATTTGTAGAGACTTGAAACATTCTTGAGATAGATAATTCATCACACCAAACACGATATATATTAGGTTTGTTGCCGAAATAACTTTAACTGATCCAACACAGAGCGGCACAGACGACAATGTATGTCTCCACCAGGAAAAATAGTCCCAGGAGAAGACTACTTTTACAGGGAAATCAAAACAACCGTGCCTTCTACAATCATGCAGAAGTTAGAAGGCAAAACATTGAATTTTAAGGTGGATGTATCACCTGAACTTTTGATTTTGAAAGATTAAGGGATTTGGAAAAGTATCAGGAAAACTAAAGTACTGTTTTATGTTTTGGAAACTGGTTGTATATATTGGGCTCAAAAATACACGATCGCTGGTATGGTCCTTTAAGATGCCTGAGGTGTGCACTTTGAACTGTGCTACAATATGTTTCTTTATTGAGTATTGCATAGTGATGCTGTTGTCATCGCTGCTGATTTTATTTTATTTCTCCCTCGTGTGCTGCATCATTTTCCTCCTCTTGCTGCTTCATTCCTTCTCTGGTAGACTTGAAGCAAACTCAGAACATGTGACAGGTTCAGGTGCTCACATGCTGAGTCAAGCTTGTCTGCTAAACGTCACACATGCTCTACCTCACCATTATAAGCCTCAAGATCAGAAAATTTGTAAGTGGGGAAATCTGAATTGAGTAACAAAATGACCATAAATGTTCCTCTGAGGGGCGCAATGCAAGAAGACTCTAGCAGAGCTACTTAACACTCAAAATAGAGCATACAAGTGAGGAAGTGGTTGGCTGTAGGTGCATCAGCATGGCTGTGTGTGTGTGTGGGTGTGTGTGTGTGTGTGGGAGATACAGATCTTAGTAAAGCTTACCTCATCTGCTTTGCTGCTCCTCCGACTGTGTGACACTGAGTGAACCTGCCAAGGCAAAGGCTGTGATACCATGTAAGGAAAAGGCTCCTGTTGCCGTGCAAACCGCATCCCCATCTGAGGGCGACCAAGAGTTTGAGTTAGAGGTGTGAATGAGAAAATATAAGATGGAATGTGTGACAGACTAAAGCAAACACACACTGCGACATGTGAAAGCAGTAAAAACACAGGTGTGAAGGGTTGCAGGTTTGATCTCCTGATGAGGTAGACAGTGATCCTTCCTTAGCTGCTGAGGTTCCTTAGATGAACGTACCCAAACCCCAGAATCCAGATGTGAATGTGTGTGTGTGTGTGTGTGTGTGTGTGTGTGT